>JAAEAF010014448.1:0-207875 GCA_011037195.1 Triatoma infestans | reverse complement strand
AGGCTATCACGGAAAATGTCTGTGATGCTTTCCAGCTCTGCAGAACTAAACACAACAAGTTTTCCTTTACTTTTACATTTCTTTCTCTGAGCAGAAGCAGCCATGTTCTGCTCAGACAGAGTCCAGAAAAGTCCTACATCTTTTTCCTACTTGTTTGAACAAGACGTTTGATGCGATAATGACAATTTCCAACACAGGACGGACATAAGATTTGTATGCTAGTATGAGGTTTTTCTGCATTATTCCCTATTTTCATCCACTACATAATATTTTAGTAATCTATTCATTAATACTAAATTGATTGTCTACTTACTTAAGTCTGCTACTCAATATACGCGTCTAGATGAACTTGGTAACAGAAATAAATCGCTTCCTTTATGCGTTGAGATTTAACCAGTTATTAAATAGAAAACATATTTGCTAAGGTTCTATTGTCTATAGCATAGAAAGGGTTAAGTAAATAACAAAATAAACAGATAAATATGGAGCGAAGTAGTACCGAAATATGAAGCAATTAAGACTGATCTGGTGTACTTAATATAATTAAAAACAATAAAACAATAAAATTAATAATTAATTTTAAAACAATAATTAATTATTTATTATTATTATAGAGAGAGGGATTTACGAATTGTATGTGAGATATTTTATTTAGAATTAAATCATTCAATTAAATTAAAATTAAATAAATAATAGTATTGTGATTAAAGGTTTATCAAGTTTTACCCGTAAATTATTGAGTTGAACAGGAAAGGAATAGAATTTAATATTAGCATATATATATATGTATATATATTTAAATATAAAGTTGTAATTAGAGAGGGAAGAATAGTTACTGGCTAGACAGAGATGACTGGAAACTCGACTAATAAAACAAATACTCCCTTGCCTCTCTCTCTATACTGAGACTACTAAAGTGCATTGTCCTTATTTAATTAATTATATTTCACCAATATTTTACCGAATATTTATTTATTTTTTACCCTATAATTATAATTGAGAAGAATGAATGAATGGTATCCAAAACATAGTTAACGTTCCTGGAATAGTTGTATCAAGTTTTTATTTCTTGGAGCGTTCCAAGTGTCCGACCAAAATTTCATGAACTACAGCCGAATTTGGTCGAAAGTATACGAAAGTAGTCGAGTACTCATAGTATTGCTACAAAATACTACATAACGCTGTGAGGTTACATACACCAAGTATGTACTTAGGAAAAATGCAATGTTTACGAAAAATACTTTTGTTCCCTTTAAAGAGACTTTTAATTTTAAAATAAATTAAACCAAGCGGGAAATAAACACAAATCACGCGCCAAAATGGTAAATAAATAAGCAACCTTCCTAACCTTATCTCATGTAAGGTCTTTGTTTTGATTGTACCCCGATTATAGCGCACTCACTTGGATGCTCTAGAAATTTCTAGTCGAACTTACACTTTCTTTTTCATCTATTATTTTCGTTATTATTTATATTTAAAAACTTTCTTCAAATTTTAGTATTTATTAAATCTTGAGAGATGATGGAAAATACAATCTCATCCAGCTTGGCATTATCTTGTCAATCCCCAACTTCGGACAGCGAATTGATAATCTTCTTATCACGAAGATTCTATCTTGAAAATATGTGGCACCTAGCTTAAGTAAACCCAAAAATCTTAGTTTTAGGTTTATAATTATAAATTCCGTCTTCCAGATCCTTCCATAAATTTAAAGCCGTCGATATACCAAATAAAGTTAACAGATATAGGTCATTATCAGGAATTTACTAGTAATAATCAATAATAATAAAAAATAAAAAAATCTGGTATGATATACTCACACAAATTTCTCTCACACCAGTTTACAAAATAGTAATTGGCAAATTTTGTAAAACTCGTCGGCTTTATTATGGAGATAACAGCAAAAACTGAAAAACTATTCAGTAAAAACACACTTCCGGTTTACTAATTTTCTTGAAACTCGGAATATTGGCCATCTATTTATTTCTAATTAATTTTGTCGGAATGGTTGAATTATATAATCAACTATGATAGCACTTTAGAGAAAAACATAACCCTAAAAAAAACCCTTAAATGACATCATTAGGAGAAACGTTTCAAATAAAAGTTTTAGCTCTTTATATGTGTAGTTTCACATACCTAGTTTAAAGAAAATCGTTGGAGCCATTTTCGAGAAAATACCAGAAAACTGAAAAAATATATTTCCGTATAAACACACTTCCGGTCATCCAATATTATTATTTAAACTCGGAATTTCAACAACATATTTAATTCTAATTACATTATTTAGATGGCAGAATTGTATAGTAAACTGAAATAGCACTTTATGAGGAAAACCTAATCCTAGCCCTCCCCTAAAAAAAGTGCCCTTAAATGAATTTTCCCAGAGAAATTTTTTATGTTAATTAAAGTTGTAGATATTAGTATGTGTAGCTGATATACCAAGTTTAAAGAAAATCATTGGAGCCATTTTGGAGAAAGTAGCAAAAAAGCGAAAAAAAAAAAAAACAACCAGTAAAGTGGTACTTCCGGTTAGGGAATTTTGACAGATAATCTACTGTTGGATCCCATAATGATACTTAAACGGAATATAAGGTTTGAACTTTCTACCTTAATCCTTTCTACCTTAGTCGTTCACCTAAACATTCACATACACACAGACACAGACATTTTGTAAAAACCACTTTTTTTGTATTCAGGGGACCTCAAAACGTGTATTTCCGGTGAAAACTCGATATCCGAAAATTTAACACGATTACAATACTTCCTCTTACTTAGGAGTAAGACAAAATAATAACGTAAATAAAAATTGGTTACAAAATCTTTAATTCTAGTCTTTTAATTTTAACAGATTCCTTATAGCGTTAAGATTTAAATCTCATACTACAATGTATTATTATATTATATAAAAACATTGTAATATAATTTAGTCCGCAAATTTATTTATTATATATCACAAAAAAAAAAAAAAGCATACCGCTAACTAAATCTTTTATTAGATTATAACGTCATTAATATTGTAAATTATATTACGTATGTATAATCTATTAATTTTTTACTAAATACAGAAGTATATACTTATAAAAACAAAAGAAATCAGAGTATCCATTTATGGGTATGAATATGTGTGTGTGTGTGGGTATATTACGATATAAATAAACAATATGCAGTCAGTCTCTATCTATTTGTCTTCCATTCATGTCTATATTCTTCCTTATCTTTAGACCTACACAATTACCTTCATAGATTATATTTATCATATTATGATGTTAGTAAAAAATATCTATTCGTCATCTCCGTTTTACACGTTGTCCTAATAAACGATAAACTCGAAAGTGTATTTCTTTTTTTCCTTTTATGGTATTATTTTGGCTTTCCACTATTCGATATTTTATTTTAATTTTTTTTCTCCAAATTTTCTTTTATTTCACTTTCTTATAGAAGCATTTGGAATATCCAATTTCTTTTAATTGCAAATAACAATGGGTACCTACATAATGATTACTACTTTCTCTTAGCACTTACTGTAAGAGGAAGTGTTCCAATCAGTGGCGGCTGGTGCATATATGTACTGCGACACTGTAGCACCCCCAGAAAATAACTTACAAAAATTAATTTTTTAAATTTATGATAAAAAATAATAATAACATAACCATCTTTGCATAATAATTATTTAAATACTTTTAATATAAATCTAATTTAAAAAAAAAGGAATTATATCAAGCATTACGTGATGTTGACGCTATTCAATTCGCAGTGTCAAAAAAATGGACATATTCAGTTATATTAAACAAAAAAATATTTTTATTTGTTCGTTAAAAGTTTGCCCGCAAGGGGTATCTGTTGCATGCAGTTACTTGGGGAGTAGCGGCCCCACGGGTTACCACAGCTCAGTACTCCATGCACTCCATCAGAACCGTACACAATATACTAAAACTACATAACTCTACACTTTACAGACAACGTTACACACAGTACACAAAGTAGGATCTCCGACCCTAATTAATTGGCGAAAGCCAAGAGAGAAGGAAGGAATTAGCTCAGTGGTAAGGCGCTGGACTAGCAACGCGGAGGTCACAGGTTCGAGTCAAGCATGCTGCCCTTGTATTTTTTCTTTCTAGGAGCCTCTGCAACTCACTGTCCGGTGATGAGCAGTGTTGTCTGTAGCTAGAGAACGCTGCTTGAAGGCCGGCTGTGCATTGGAGAAGGCTCCAGGGAGCACAATAGATCTTTCAGGTCGCAGTGCAGTAATCCCCTACCTAATCTGCAATCTATCATAAAAAGTTTAACGGCAAAATATTATTTTTACTTTCTCTTACTCCTAATAAGAGGAAGTATTGTTAATCGTGTCAAATTTTCGATATCGAGTTTTTCACCGTTTGAGGTCCCCTGAGTCCAAAAAAGTGGTTTTTATAAAATGCTCTGTGTGTGTGTGTGTGTGTGCATGTGAACAGCCTAGCTCAATAAAGAAAAACGGCAGAAAGTCCAAACTTGATATTCCGCTTAGGCATCCGACAGTAGGTCATCTGTCAAAATTCCTCAACCGGAACTACCATCTTACTAGTTGTTTTTTTTTACTTTTTGCAATTTTCTCAAAAATGGGTCCGATGATTTTCTTTGATCTTGTAATATCAATTACACACACAAAGAGCTACAACTTTTATTTAAAACATTTCTCTGGGAAAATTCATTTAAGGGCACCATTAGTGGAGGGGAGGGGTAGATTTCCCTCTACAGTGTGCTATTTCCGTTTATCAGACAATTCTGTCATCTAAATCAGCTCAGTGGTTAGCGCATTGGACTCCCACGCGGAGGTCCCGGGTTCGAGTCCAGTGCTACCCTTAGATTTTTTTCTTCCTAGGAGCGATGGATAGTGACTGTTCGGTGATGGATAGTGTTACCTGTAGCGAGAGAACACTGTCCGGAGGCCGGCAATGCACTGGGAAGGCTCCGGGCGCTAATGACCATAGATGTTGAAGCGCCTTAAATGAAAAAAAAAAATTAGAATTAAGTGGTCATATTCAGTTATATTAAACAAAAAAAAAAAAAAACTACTTTTTACTACTTTGCTAAATTAATTTTTTCACTTTTTCGAAATTTTCTCAAAACTGGCTCCAACGATTTTCTTGAAACATTATATATCAACTACACATTCAAGGAGCTACAACTGTTGTTAATTTGAAACATTTCACCGGAAAAATTCATTTAATGGCACTATTGGGGGGAGGGGTGGGGTTACAGTTTCTTCTAGAGTGCTATTTCAGTTTACTATACAATTCTGTCATCTAAATAATATTAAATAGAATTAAATGTGTTGATGAAATTCCGAGTTCGAAAAAAAATCGGATGACCGGAAGTGCGTTTTTATTAGGAAGTATTTTTCAGTTTTCCGCTAATTTCTCTAAAACGACTACATTTTCTTTAAACTTGGTATGTGAACTACACATATAAAAAGCTACAACTTTTATTTGTAACATTTATTCTGGTAAAGTCATTAAAGGGGTTATGTTTTCGTCTAAAGTGCTACCATCCATTTGATTATACAAATCACCATCCAAACTAAATTAATTAGAAATAAATACGTAGATTGCCATAATTCCCAGTTTCAAGAAAATTAGTAAACCGGAAGTGCGCTTTTACTGAACAGTTTTTTTTCAATTTTTCTGATTTTCTCCATAAAATCATCGACGAATTTTATTTGTTAAATTTATGTGAGTATATCACACCAGATTTTTTATTCAATAATATTATTTTTTATAGAATTAAAATAAACAATAAAATAAATATAAATTTTATAGGTTTATCAAGATGGGTGTTAGTGTTGAATATTTAAAAAAAAAAAATTAAATTTTCTCAATTGACATAACCCGAAAAAAAAAATGAAATAAAAAGCAAAGGTCCGTTCCATTCCTAACATTATAATTCAACAAACAGCGGTGTTAGTACATGATTTCTCAAATTGCTAATTTTAATGAAAAAAGTTATTCCAAAGAATTTTGTGAAGCTAAAACTTGAAAAATGGATTTTATTTTGAATTTGCAGATAGGTCCACAATGCCGGATAACAAGCATGTGGTATTTTATCCGCCGTAGCATGCATATTCCTTTTATTCCTGGACCGGTTTATTGAGAGCAAATTCACAAGTTTGTGTAGAGAGTTCACTTCAACGTAATATTTCTGTTACACTCATACTTGTTGGTATGTTGGTTGTATACATGTCTACGTGGTTGAATGATATGTTTATAACCAACAAACCAACAAGTGTGAGTGTAACAGAAATATTACGTTGAAATGAACTCTCTACACAAACGTGGTGAATTTGTTTTGTGACGATGGATGAAAATCCGATACCGGTCCAGGAATAAAAGGAATATGCATAAAATACTGCATTATAATTCAAGATACCCACCGCATTGTTTCTGACTGGTGCTGCAGTAATGGCATGGAGCTTAATGTTAAAAAATGCCAAGTCATTTCTTTTTATCGTAAAAAGAGTTTTATATCGTATCAGTACCTCATTGATGGCAAACCATTGGAGAGGATTCGTAACGTGAAGGATTTAGGAGTTACTCTGAGTCATGATGACCTCTCTTTTACGAATCAGTTTGAATATGTATGTAGGAATATGTATGTAGGCATCGAGAGCGCTGGGTTTTGTAATAAGGCACACGCGTGATCTTAGAGATCCCAAAGCGGTGCTAACGGTGTATAATGCATATGTTAGAAGCCTTCTTGAGTATGCGTCGTTGATTTGGTTGTCCTTACACTAGAAGGATATAGCTAGACTTGAAGCTATACAAACCCGTTTTATCAGGACTTTTAACAAAAGGTTATCCAGCGGTGCTACTCATTTCTGCTCTCTAGAGTCTAGAAGACGTAATGCTGGTCTTCTATTCTTAAAGAAGCTCTTGAATGGTGAAATTGATTGCATAGTACTACTTGCTGCCATTCCTTTTCATGTACCAAATCGCTGCTTGCGCAGTACTTCGCATTTCGTGATCCCTACCATTAAGATTAATGCGCTGTTCAACGCTGACATCATTTGTAGAATATGCAGGTCATGGAATGAGTATATTCCTAGTGATGCTGATTTCCAAATGGCGTCTGGACTTTTCAAGAAACATTTTTTCACTACTTGAAGTTTTACTGTTAAATTTGCTTGTGTTACTTTACTATTATTATATCTATGTATCACTTGTAATGACTTCAACCATAAGGCCGATGCCGTTTGTTTATTAAAAAAAAAAAATTACCAAAAACGGATAAAGTACCAAAAGAATTTTATATTCAACAAAAAAATTTTTTTTTATATATATTAGTTATTTGAGAAATCATGTTTTACTTTCTCTTACTCCTAGTAAGAGGAAGTATTGTAATAGTGTCAAATTTTTGATATTGAGTTTTCACCGGAAATATCCGTTTTGAGGTCCCCTGAGTCCGAAAAAGTGATGATAGCAAATGGTCTGTGTGTGGTCTGCGTGTGTGTGTGTATGCGAACAGCATAGCTCAAAAATGAAAAATCGTAGAAAGTTCAAACTTGATATTATGTTTAGGTATCACAATGGGATCTGACGGTGCGTTATGTGTCAATATTCCTCAACCGGAAGTACCACTTTACTAGTTGTTTTTTTTACGTTTTTGCGATTTTCCTCAAAAATGGCTCCGACGATTTTCTTGAAACTTCGTATACAAAATAAAAATGCAAAGATCTACATCTTTTATTTAAGACATTTCTCTGGAAAAATTCATGTAAGGGCAGTTTTAGGGGAGGGGTGGGGTTGCAGCTTCCCCTAAAGTGGTATCATAGTTGATTATACAATTCTATCATCCAAACAAAATTAATTAGAAATAAACAGATGGCCAAAATTCCAAGTTTTAAGAAAATTGTAAGCCGGAAGTGCGCTTATACTGAACAGCTTTTTCAATTTTCGACGAATTTCATTATATTTCGTACACAAACTATAACATTTGCCAATTATAATTTTGAGAACAGGAGTAAGAGAAAGTTGTGTGAGTGTTTCACACCAGATTTTTTTTTTTTTATTGTATAACAGAAAATATCTTTAAAAAAAATTCATGTAAATTTATTTTTAATTCAATTGAGTTGAATTTTTAAGACATCATGTTCCATTTTATTCATGCAGCACCGTCACTTGCCAACTTCACAGGGGCCGCCATTGATTACAATCGTATAAAATTTTCTATATCAATTAGTCAAGTAAAATTCTATAAACTGGAATTAGGGGAATGTTGGTGTGAGTGTTTGGCAACTGTAAATCTTTTATAGAAAGAAAAAAAAGCATGGTAAGTTTTGTGATTTTATTCATTGACATTTCCGAAATTAAGAATACTTAATAAGTTGAGCTCAAAGAATTATTATTGCAAGGATACAATTGTGGGTGAAATTAAAAATAAGTCAGTAAGAGAGGGTAATGGCATAATTAAGCATACAGTATAGCGCCAACGAACTGTTATAATTAGTACAATAAAGATACCCAATAGAGGAGAGGGCCAAGTGTGTGGCTGGCAAGAGGGAGGTCAGAATTTTTTTGTTTTTTTTGGAAGAAAAAAGACGTAAAGAATAAATTTATAAAAAAAAAAACAAAAAAAAAACAAAGAACAGTTTTCTTGATAATTAACAAACTTTCTCACAATAGAAGAGAATGTAATCTCTCTCACTCTCTCTCTTTCTCAATCTGTCTCTCTCTATACTTTTAATAAATCCAAAAAAAATTATTGTTTTTTTAATAATTTATTGTAAGGAAATTGAATTAAAAATTCATTATAAAGTGCAACCTAATTAATCAACCTAGCCTAATTTATAACTCTTCATGAAAATATAACTTTAACAAATAAAAAAAGTAATAATTAATATTACAAAAATTTATAACAAAAATATACTCACACCTACTTTGATAAATAAATTTAAAATGATTGCTAATTAGAAATGAAAATAATTTATTAATATTATTAATAAATGTGAGGCACAAATTGTTACTCTCTAAAATTTATGTGTTTGTAAAGATAATAATTGTTATGTTAATATAAAAAATTGTAAAGGAAAAAAAAATGCATCAGATCGATATAATTAGTTATCGATATAATAAAGTAATCGATATAATTGCTAAACAGGGAAAAATGGCTTTATAAAAAAAATTGTTATCATTTATTATTTCTGATTTCACTAGATTAGATCTGATATACTATTAACACACAGACACACGTATATAGACAATTCGCTAAAAATATTTGTTTCGTATTTCCGGTGAAAACTCCATTTCGAAAAATCTGGCATGAAAATCGCAATACTTCCTTTTACTAGGAAATGGGTGTATGTAAAAATTGGATGTACAAACACCTCTTGGTAAAGAAGTAAGTTATAATATTAAACATTATTATTCTAATATTCAAGATATAAAATTACATTTCCTCAATATTTTTGTAAATTTTTCTTAAGTTCGCAAGCACAGAAGAGCTCCATTAAAAAAAAAATCATTATTTTCTTATTTCAAACTACATGCAACATCGTTTCTAAAAGGCTAACTAACAGTTCTATTAAAAAATTTAAAATACGAGACGTTCGCAGAGATGAGTGGACAAGCCCACTTCTTCAGGGATCTTGGTGTCTAGATCTAACTACGTACATAAATAAGCCACCTTACAATGGCATCCTTACACTCACAAATCTCACAAAGAACTTGTAGATATTGATTGATCTGTACAACAATTTGGGTTTAGCATATATGAAAGGTATCCGGAAGCAGAGTGGCTACATATTTTTATCGATAGCTCGGCCGTTAGAGAAAAAGAAAGACTGCTGGTGCCGTGGTCTACTCTAGGTATAATCCAATTAAAGCTGGCCCTCTACCTCAGTTCCACCAATTATGAGGGCTAACTGAAGGCAGTAAACATGGCTCTAGAAGACGTCGCTAATAGATCTGAGAGAAATGTAGTCATATTTATCGACTCTCAAGCGGTCATTATTTCCTTAACATCGGTTACCATTAGTGATTCAGTGCTCGCGGCTGCATGCAAGGAAGCAATAGCCAGATCAATTACTAGGTGTAGAAACATCGTCCACCAATGGGTTCCATCTCACTGCGGCCTGCTCGAAAACGAACAGGCAGACCGATTAGCCAACGAATGGATGCTGATGGTCCCTCCATCTTGGCTATGGAGTTCTCATCTTCCAAGAACCCTCATTAAATTGAGCGTGAACAAAAAGATAGGCAGAAATTTTTTAACGAGCATGCATCTGGTAAGAGGTGGGAATTGCTTTAATTTGATTGGATCTCTGCCCATTTGCCAAGAGCGGTAGGAGTAGGTGCCTTCTGTATAACCATGGGCCATGGGTATCTGCAGAAACATCTGCACAGGATAGGAGTCGTCACCTCTCCTTTCTGTCCATTATGCCACTTAAACGTCGACATGACAGGAAAGCACTTAGCTCTCTGCCCAGAACTTGCAGACGTCACCCTAACATCTACAGATAGTTGCTTGAGGCAAGCAATGCTATACTGGGCTGTTCGCCGAAGAATGGCCGAAAGGCTAGAGGCTGGCATTGGTTAAAAAATAAATACTAAAGACATACTAGCTTACCAATACACAAACAAACACACACTATCAATTACGAATTGTACACTTTACAGACATGACTATATCTTTCTACAAACATAACAGATAACTAAGCGGAGCCACATTAGATCATTCAGGTGACCGTGGATTTGGCGCTATATACGGACACACTCTCCATTATCAGAAACAAAATTAACAGAAGCAGTTGGGCAGATTTTATGAAAAACTCCTTCATATATTTAGCTTGCATGGAATCAATGCTAATTTTCTATATTACAGTTTTTTAACGTTGACAAAATGTCAGAAAACGTCAATCCATTATGGAGACATTGTCTTTCGGATTTTCTGACTGGCCGATAGCTTTCCTCACCTTTTTCATCAAACCAGTGTATAATGACTTAATTATTCAGAAAAAGTATTGAATTTTTTAAAACTAGGCGAACATTTTCGTTCATGAATGCTGGTTTTTAAATGAAATCAGTAGATGTAATTTTAAGTCAGGAAATCCAAATATTTTTAATTATCGATCATTTTTTTAGGTTTTTTCTATCCACCCCTTTCAATATATTATATCTAGAGATTTTTAGGCTATTTAGGCCAAATTTTAGAATCTCTCTTTTGGATAGAAAGAGATAAAAATGATCCTGGAGATTTATATGCTCCCACCTCAGAAATCTGTGTCTTTTTTTTTTTACTTGCTCTTACTCCTAATAAGAGGAAGTACTGCGATAGTGCCAGATTTTCAAAAATGGGTTTTTACCGGAAATACATGTTTTGGAGTTCCCTGAAAACGAAAAAAAAAATGTTTTTAATGAATGGTCTGTAGGTATGTGGTTGTATGTTTTATCAGAATAAATCAAAAACGAAAAGTTGCAGGAAGCTCAAACGCGATATACCCACCGCATCAGACACAAAGATTTCGGGCAAAATCCATCAACCATAAAGTGTGACTTTAATGCATTTTTTTTTTCTCCAATTTTTTGTGTTTTTCTCGAAAACTGCTACGAAAATTGATTTTTTGGACATTCTGAGGGAACAGTAGCGTTATGCTGTCCTCTAAATTACACTTCAGTGTAGTTTTACCACCTACATTAGATTAATTGGAAACGAGGTGGGTCATAATCCCAATCACTGCAGTCAATAAAGCCTTATTGTGCCTACCCAGATGACTCTAGAATGAGAAACCTCCTGTCTTCATGAGATTGAGGCCTTTTCCAACTAGTTCTTTTTGCGCTATCATCACCTTGGTCTCAAACAGCCGAAGATCTCATAGCGCAATTTGGCGATTGCAACACAGTCAAACAGCAGGTGGGAGGCCGTTTCCTTTCTCCTCCTGACATAATCTACCCAGAGGTTCCGAGTTCATTAACCCATCTTGTATAAGAACCATCTACTTAATATTAATAGAAGCATTGATAGAATCACAAATTTGACGAAAAATCGTCAAAGTACGATTTTACAGAATAGTTTTTGAGTTTTTTGAATTTTCTCTTACACCAGTAAGAGAAAGTACAATGCATAATAAAGAAATAAATTTTGTTCATACTTAACTAAACAGTACTATATGAAACGAGTATTTCTAAGTTGAGTCTATTTCAGATCTGAATAAGGCTTCTTAATTAACATCTGTACACCCTAATTACCCACACTTCAAGGCTGCCAATTGATGAATCATTTAATAAATCTATTTATTTACTTTATCTGTTACGTATTTTATGATCGGTTTAAATAAATGTAAAAAAAAGAGAGAAGCCCAAATTGATGTTTGTAGAAATTTTGTGCCTATAATTTTCTAAAGCGGCATTTTTTTGGTCCAGAGCGGAAAAGAAAAAAAAAAAAATCATTTTCTGATCAAGGAACAAATCTCAGTTAATTAGAACTTTAAGTATCAAATTCCTTGTTTTCTTTGTTCTTAATTGACCATAGATAATATATTCCAAAAATTGCTCATCGACCTGTCAAATCGATTTCTTGTGGTCCATTAACCCCTAAAAGAATGATACTGTCTCACTATTGATGATCTCTTGTATATGTAGATGAATTGTTGATAAGGATTTTAGGATGAACGGCACTTGGAGACTAGATGATTCAAATCCAGTGTCCTGAGATTGAATTTAATAAGCCCCTTATTTAAAAGATTATTATAAACATCGAGGAAGATTTGTCATATAGTTGGGGATATTATGTAATATGTAAAAATAGAAAACATAATATAATTTTGCTTAACTTTAACACAATATCCTACAATCTTTCTGAAGGGTCCTTCATCTATTCAATGGACTTCCCCTATCATATATTAAGTTCTACATCTTTTTAAACCCTTTTTTTAATTAGTTGAGCTGTTTTAGAAATAATATAATATTTAATGCGAGAGTAAAATCATTTTACAACTTTTGTTCAATTGCCACACTCGCTTGTGCGGTGGACCTTTTTGTCAAACAGAAAACGTTTTTCTTTTTTTTTAAATATTCCCCTGCTTAGAATAAGAAATGGAATAAAATTCGGAGCAAAGAAACTTACGAAAATTGAATTGTGTTGAGACTAGTTTGTAAACTATTGTTCAAAATAGAAGGGATACTCTTTTCACTTTTACTTTATTGTTTTAAGTTATTATTTACATATTATATTTACATTTATTGTCGGTAAATAAACTAATAAACAAGAATGTAATAATAGAAAAAAAAAAAAAAAATAGTTTTGTTAGTTAGTTGTACGAGGTCTTGAAACGTCATGGTTATTCAACACCTGAACCTCGCATTCCTGACCGGTATTTCTTAGTAAAGAGTAGGCCGCCCTGTCTACCATTATAGTACACTATGTGAACACTACTTGTATATAAGTTTGTACGCATGAAGGTAGAGGTTTGTGGAATTCAAAAAGTACTTAATATGTGTAGTAAGTACGTGCCTACGCATAGTACCATGGTCTTTTCCTCCACACTTCACTAACTAATTCAATAGAATTCTGTACAAAACCTAAAAAAAAAGAAAAGAAAAAACTCTTCTCTATGCCCTTAATTGCTGACGTAGGTCTCCCACCAGTAGATCACCTTTATTTAGAACTAATGACACATACTTGCTATCCAATATATGGGACTATCCATTTTTAAAAAGGACATTTTCTTATAGTTTCTGTGTTCTGTTTTTTTTATTTCAACAGGTGATATACAACGTTGTTCATTTCTGAAAATTCCACTTTTTTTTACTTTCTAAAAGATGAATTGTTTTTTCCGCGCATATATATATATATATTAATGGGAGAGGTTAACAGCCTTGTTGATGCGGTTTTTCTGATATTTTTTCGTCGATATATACTCATAGGCAAAAAAAAATCAGTAAACAATATACTTGCCCACTGCTCGATACACCAATTTGATGTATTGCCGAACAAACTCAAGAAATCAAGAAATTCTGGGCTCCCTGGTTTGTTCTGGCTTTCTTCTGAAGCGAAAAGCCATCAAACCTTGCTCATTCAATCCCCTTCCAGTTATTCTCTCAGAAATTTGAACAGCTCGAACTTTTGGGGGGGCGATGTACTACTTTAACAGCTATCAGATGACGATTTCGTAAAGCTATCAGTGTCAAAAAATGGTCACCCGGCAGTTCAGTAGATGCCCTTGGATGCCCTGACCCTGGCCTTCTTGAGTATGTTTGGTAGCAGTAATGGCTGCATATCTGATGGAACAGCCATCATGAATAAGTGCTACAACACGAGCAACATCCTCCGGCACTAAGGGGCATTTTAAAATTTGAATTTTTAATTTTTTAATTTTCTTAGTCAAGGGACAAGCTAAAGCAAGTTTAAAGCAAATAAAAATCAATTCGAATTGAATAAAAATAAACCCAAATTGATAATAAATGAACGAAAACACAAACTAATAACTGAACATTTTTTATTTAACCCTATATAACTTTGTTTTTGTTTTTTTTATTGGACTTTTACAAAGTTTTACAAAATATGATAGTTGAAATTATATGCTGTATAATAAAGTGTTCTATAGATATTAGTAAAGTAAAGTAAAGTAATGCCTGTTTTTTTCAGGCGGGCTTAACAACGTCGAACTACCAAATTAGGTGTCGTGGACGGAGGCGGAAGCACCTACTTCATTGTTAATATTTTTTCATATCAATATAAAATTTAGCAGTTATATGCGGGACTCGAACTGGGGTCCTCCCACTTACAAGTCCATGCACATAACCACTACACCATCACCCGCCCGTGTTCTATACATAATATATAGGGTGACCAGAGTTATATGCTCCACCCACTTTTTTTTTAAACGGCGGGAAATTTCGAAAAAATAGAAAACACGTATTTAATCATTTTTAGTCTAGTTTATTTTCAGTGATTGAACCATTTTTTTATACCCCAATATCCCGAGATACAGCATCCAACTTTTTTTTTTTCAAATGGAACATTATATTTTTTTTTGCATATTTTTATAGTAATTGAGCCTCTAAAAAAAAAAAAAAAAAAAAATTTAAAATCGGTTAGGTTTTTCAAAAGTTATGGCAATTTAAAATATGAAAAACAAATTTCAGTTTAATGTCAAAATTACCTTATTTTTTCTTTAAGAAGCTCTTCAAACGGGACACCATCAACGGATAGGCAAGCCAAAGCTCTGGACTCCCACGCTCTGTTTGTAGCAGCACTTAGGTGGCAAAGTCAACATCTAGGCAGGCTAGAGTTATTCGACGTTCCATATCTTCGACTGAAGCCACGGGATTAAGGTTACTGTACACTTTATTTTTTAGATATCCCACAAAAAATAGTCCATTGGGGTTAAGTCCGGAGGTCGAGGTGGCCATTGGATCGGACCATGAGTTCCTAACCACTTTTCGTGGAAATTTCTGTCCAGGTAACGTCGAACAACTCTCGCATTATGTGCCGGGCAACCATCTTGTTGAAAATACTCTAGCCGACGTTTTAGAGGAACATCTTCAAGCAGAACTGGCAAAATGTCTCTTAAAAAAGTTAGATACCTTTCACCAGTTAAGTTCCCTCTGTAGAAGTATGGGCCGATTAGTTGGTTTCCTCAAACTCCACACCAAACATTTGTAGAAAAAACAACCTAATGGCGTGTGGCGAAGGTAACTTGTGGATTTTCTTCTGCCCATATTCTAAAGTTCCAACGATTAAGAAGGCCATTGTTGGTAAACTTTGATTCATCTGTCCATAAAATTGTGCATTTTTTGTCCATTTTTTGTGGGGATATCTAAAAAATAAAGCGTACAGTAACCTTAATCCCGTGGCTTCAGTCGAAGATATGGAACGTCGAATAACTCTAGCCTGCCTAGATGTTGACTTTGCCACTAAGTGCTGCTACAAACAGAGCGTGGGAGTCCAGAGCTTTGGCTTGCCTATCCGTTGATGGTGCCCAGTTTGAAGAGCTTCTTTAAAGAAAAAATAGGTAATTTTGACATTAAACTGAAATTTGTTTTTCATATTTTAAATTACCATAACTTTTGAAAAACCTAACCGATTTTAAATTTTTTATTTTTTTAGAGGCTCAATTACTATAAAAATATGCAAAAAAAAATATAATGTTCCATTTGAAAAAAAAAGTTGTATGCTGTATCTCGGGATATTGGGGTATAAAAAAAATGGATCAATCACTGAAAATAAACTAGACTAAAAATGATTAAATACGTGTTTTCTATTTTTTCGAAATTTCCCGCCGTTTAAAAAAAAAAGTGGGTGGAGCATATAACTCTGGTCACCATATATATAAAGGATTTAATTTCAACTATCATATTTTTGATTTATTTTAATTTTTTTTAATACCATAAGTGTAATGTACAAAGTACAATTTACTCTAAAAATGTGAAATATTAATTGCCAAAATAAAATAACTAGTGAAAACAGACTAGACAATATTATATTATTTATTAAATGTAATTTTTTTAAGTGGCTGAATATTGAAATTTTATATTTTAAAGTAATCGATCCTATTAATACGCATATTTTAATTTGTGCTAGGCTGGTACCTTTTTAAGTGCTACTTCTAAAAAAAAAAGTTTATTAATTGTGAGAATGGCGGTGAAAGAAAAAAATATTGTGACTGGTTCGCATCAGATTTTTTCTTTAATTTTTTTTTTTTTTATAATGTTAGGAAAGATTAGTGTCTATGTATTCCGGAACTGCAACCAATGATTATAGCCTAATTATTTTGACATTCCTTTGCGCAAGCATTCATAGCATCCAGGAACATTGTAATTGTTCATTCACAAAACGACAAAGTTCCGGTATACCCAGTCCAGGGCACTCTCATTCAGTCACAACTGATATGTACGTGTGTGTGTGTGTGGGGGGGGGGGCTTATGTTCTTGTTTGTTAGTAATAGTACAATAATTAGAACTGTTATAAATTGTATAAAAGTGGTTTTTCATAACAGAATATAACTTTTTTAAACTAAAATATTATACAATCATTAAAAAAAACAAAAAAAATCTGGTATGAAACACTCAGTCGACTTTTTCTTACTTCCTGTTAATTTACAATTACATATAAAATAACATTTTTTTTTTTTTTTTTTAACGTTTCCAACAAATATGGTGGATTTATATCTGTGCAGTTTGCATTCCAAGTTTAATGGAGATTTCCAGAAAATGTCATAAATTACTCATAAATCTATTCTTGTAAATTCACACTTCCGGTTAACAGATTTCCTTTCCCCCTTTCTGCTCGGTAACTCGGTCTGGTATATAGACGGCTCCAAAACTTCGACTGAGTCGGAGACTGGAATGTAAGGGGGCAAGCCTAAAGTTAAGTTTAAGGCTAGCCTTAGGAAGTATGCCACGGTCTTTCTGGCCAAAGTTGGGGCGTTACAACTGTGCGCTAAGGAGATTATAAGGCAAACAATGGAGGGCAGGAGAGTGGCCATATATTCCAATAGGCAGGCAGCCTTGACGGCACTTTTTTCACACCAAATAGTCTTAAGATTGGTGGGGGATTGCCTTTCTGCCCTAACCGGGTTGGGTGCCCGGAATAAGTTGGCACTCGCCTGGTGCCGGGACAGACGGGATTCCTTGGCAACAAAAGTGCGGTCGCCCTGGCGAAGGAGGGCTTGAAGGATACCTTTATAGGCCCCAAGTCCTCCTGCTGGTTGCCCAGGAGCCTGATTCAAGTATCTATCAAGGATTGGATAGAAGACCAGCGTCTGCAATGGTGGGAAAGAACAACAAGTCGGAGACAGGCTAAATTCTTTGTTATAGACATTTACCTAAATTTATCAGAGACCTACTGAGCCATAGCCGAAGGGATATAAGGCTAATAGTGTGTCGACTAATAAGGGCATTGTAGGCTGAATAGTCACATGCTATTACTACATGAATTACTACTTGCAAACAACGCGTTATGCTGATTCTGCAAGACCAAGGAGGAAACCCCGCACTTTGTGAGTGCTTCGACCTGATGAGGACAAGGTTTTTACAACGGGGGACAAGCTCCTGAAGCAACGAGCTTCATGACGAATCCACTTTCAGCTTTGCTAGGCCTGATTAAGAGGACGAAGCTGAATGATGTGCTATAATGTTAGGGAATCCACAATAGATCTCTTAATGCTGGTTGCAGTGGAATGAGGCTCTGCCCCTTCCCATCTGTCAATCTAATCTAACCTAACCGATTTTCTCCAAATTTGGAATTCTAGCAACGCTACTTATATAATATTTTCTTGTAATAATATTATATTATATTAATTAACGTATGTATGTATTAATAAATTATTAATAAAATATTAAAATAAATAAATAATAAAAGTTTTAGGCATATACTCGTATGTGTGCAAATAGTATATAGTTTAAAACACACACAGATACAGACTATTCGCTAAAAACGTTTTTTTTAGAACTCTGGGGACCTCAAAACTTATATTTATTGTGAAAACTGGAAACGATCGCAATACCTTCTTTTACAAGGAGTAAGAAAAAAAAGAAAAAAGAATGAAGTCATAATATTAAGGAGTTATTGAAGAATAATGACCAATCTAATATTTCCTTCAGTAATGATATATTCTTAAGTCATTACGGAATTAATAACAATCAAACAATGTTGTCATTATGATCTTCAATTATAAATTACAAATTTATACAAATAAACACTTAAATAAATTCCTCTTACTAGGAGTAAGAGAAAGTAAAAATCTGGTGTGAAACACTCACACAACTTTCTCTTACCCCAGTTCTCAAAATTATAATTGGCAAATTTCATAGTTTCTGTACCAAATTTAATGAAATTCGTCGAAAACTGAAAAAACTGTTCAGTAAAAGCGCACATCCGCTTTACTAATTTTCTTGAAACTGAATTTCAGCCATCTATTTATTTCTAATTAATTATGATTGGATGATAGAATTGTATAATCAACTATGATAGCACTTTAGAGAAAAACATACCCCCACCCATCCCCTAAAATTGCCCTTAAAAGAATTTTCCCAAAGAAATGTTCAGTTTATATATGAAGTTTCAAAAAAATTGTCGAAGCCATTTTTGAGAAAATTGCGAAAAGAGAATAATTCATTTAATAAAGTGGTAAAGTAAACGCACTTCCGGTTATCCGATTTTTTCAAACTCGGAATTTCAACAACATATTTAATTCTAATTAACATTATTTAGATGATAGAATTGTTAATAAACTGAAATAGCACTTAGATGGAAAACCTAACTCCACCCCTCCCCCAAAAGTGCCCTTATTGCATTTTCCCGGAGAAATGTTACAAATAAAAGTTGTAGCTCTTTGAATGTGTGGTTGATATTTCAAGTTTAAAGAAAATCGTCGGAGCCATTTTTGAGAAAATCGCAAAAAAGTAAAAAATCCAACTAGTAAAGTGGTACTTCCGGTTGAGGAATTTTGACAGATAACGTAGTCAGATCCCATGGTGACCTCTAAACGGAATATCAATTTCAACTTTCTACGGTTTTTCGTTTTTGAGCTATGCTGTTACATACACACATACATACACACATACACACACACACACACACACACCACACACACACACACACACACACACAGACCATTGCTAAAAACCACTTTTTTGGACTCAGGGGACCTCAAAACGGATATTTCCGGTGATAACTCGATATAGAAAATTTGACACGATTACAATTCTTCCTCTTACTAGGAGTAAGAGAAAGTAAAAATACAATATTCTTTTATATTGAATTTCCAGACTGATGGAACAGATTCAAGTTTCAAGCGTGTATCCCTAACATTGTAAGTTCAATCATAATAAACCACACCCCGGTTAGTGTCTGGTGGAGCCATGCTGTGTCCGTCTCCAAAATAGATTATTATACCTAACCAAATAACTTTATTTTATATTTATTTAAATACATTATTTTTGACTTGTAATGGAATTATTATTATATTAAATAAGTAATATTGTGCTTTCCTTATAGCAATTAACTAGTTATTACATATAAAATACAGGCTAAGGCTCCTTACTGCAGTAAGGATATTAAATATCAAGTCAAAACACAGAGTTTTATGTTGTCTACTTTTCTCTTACTTTTATTGAAAAAAATGTTTAACATAAAATATTGAATTATTACTTTTAGATATGCAAATTTTCTATATTAGTAATGGCAAACGGATATAATTATCAAACATAATCAATGTCTTAAACAACAATCGTACGCCTGTGAGTTGAATAATGAGACACCGGATGTGACGAACATTAATCTACTCAGCTTTCTTTAGCCATCAACAGCTACTGTAATTTTATATTTGTTAAAGTGTGGCCCAATAAAATTTGCCTTCTTCCATTGTGGCAAAGAAAATCCAAAAGGTTGTGTGGGAAATTCCTGTTCTAAATGACCAACTCTTCAATATTCCATATATCGACTGAAACTGCTCTGGATACAGGATTTATTAATAGAAGTCTGCAAAATTATTCATTATCTAGGATTGGACTAGAGTGTCCCCCCCCCAAATGGTAGGAATTGCTATCATGTCTACCTCTGGCAATTTGTGCACTAACTCTTCTTATAGTTGTAAATTTCAAATAAATGAAATTTTGGAGAAAATTTTAATTAAATTAACAAGAATGTATGGTTAAGTAAATCATAAACATTTTAAAAATATTTTTACTTTTTTTTTTACTGAAATATTTACGACTGTGTAATGAAATGGCAAAGTCAAACACCAAAGAAATAATAATTTACAACTATTGGTTCCAGCCAGCTGCTACCTTAACAAAGAGTGGCAGTAATAAAACCTGGGACCTAGTTGGCCGCCGGCTTCAAGACAGCCGTGGCCAAACAAACGATTAACAAAGCCTTTTCATCAATACTGTACATCAATAAGCAAGCACCGCGATAAGGTTGGCCACTGAACTGACCTGAATAAGGTCACCAAACTACGAAGGTCGCACACTAGGACAGATGTCTTGGTGTGAGTGTGAACAACAGTATTATATAAACTCTATCATATACGACGAGAGGCATTATTATATCATCTACGGCCAAACGAGCACGTCTATATACCCGAGCGGCAATTTACAGTTATATTCAAACTTACCATTCCTTAGTAGTGCATCTTAGTTAGTTATTTTATCATTCTAATTTATCGTCTATTTATTACTAAGTATTTTATTATAATTAATTAGTTACCATTTCTAACATTCAAAGTATGGTTCAATTATAGTTATTTTTATATAAACCGTTTAATTATTCGAGCACTAACTTCTCAAAATCTCTCAACACACTTCCGCCCTCTTCAAGACATCTGCTACTCCAGGAATCACACATCAAACGATTCCATTACAACTGCATATAAATTGCATCAAATAAATTTGATAAAAGTGGAGTTGTATATATAAGAGTGGAGCAGCTGTTAAACTGTTAAAATTAATTAAACAACTCTCCAAAATATTGTCAAATGAATGAGGCGTGAAATATATAGTTATAGAATGGAAATGAGAGAAATATTTACAGGATTAGGTGAGTGATATGACAAAACAGTGAAATGTGAAAAATATATTAGGAAAGAGTTTAATGCTAAGAAGAGAAATGCAATTTACCAGAGCAATTTCAGTCGATATATGAAATATTCAAGAGATAAGTCATTTAGAACAGGAGTTTCCCCACACAACCTTTTGGATTTTCTTTGCCACAATGGAAGAAGACAAATTTTGTTGGGCCACATTTTAAAATTTACAAAATCTTATTGACATGTCTATCAAGAGATCTCTTGGCCACTGACGTCTCAGTCTTTTGATAAGGGTTTCCAGGAATTGAATGGGTAAAAAGTTCTTGGATTAATGGACTATAATGGTTTGAAATGGGAATCCTGAATTTTTTTTGTAACAGGATATAATGAGGTCGCGGACAAAATGGAATTTTTAGGTCATAGTGTATTGTGGAGGTTGGAGACATAAAAAAGGACAAGAGAGTGTTTTTATGAAGGATTTGTGGCTAGTAGTTTTTGGATTCAGCGAGCTTGGTGGGGAGTCCACACTTCGATTCCGTATGGCTTAAAAGGCTTAAGTACAGTATTGTAGATAATTCCTTTGTTAGCTAGAGAAAGACGAGAGCTGCTGTCCAGTAAACGTGAGAGTAGTTTGTATCGTTGATTTAGTTCCTGGTCTTTGCGTTTAGTATAGGGATTCCAAGTCAGTCTTTTGTCCAAGTAGAATCCCAAGTATTGACCACTGAGTTGAATTGGAGGGCATCTGGCTCTGCAAAGGATGAATGTGATATGATTAATTTGTTAACATTTATTTTGATTCACCACTTCCTCAAACATTCATCCAAAACGTTAAGATGGGACTGTAGGGTGCGAGTTGCGACAACAGGATCTTCGAGGGACGTGAGGGAATGTCGCTTCTCTAGATTAGGTAAAGAGTTGGGCCTGCTTTCTCAGTATAGAAAGAGGAAAGGGCAGGTTTTCGGAAAGATAAGATCCTAGGATAAGGTAATAGGTGAAAAGGAAGAATGCCCCTTTGAGTTTCCACTGAAAACCATCGGGCCAGACCCTACAAAATGCTTTAGATATGTCTAGAAATGCACCCGAAGTATTGTTTACGCTCAAATGAGGAGGAGATGGCATCAACCAAACGGTGGCGTTGCTGGATTGTGGAATGGAGGCTGCAGAAACTGAACTAATGATTAGGTATAACTTGGACGGGTTCTAGGATTGAAAGCAATCAATTTTTAAGATTAAATTCTCTAGGATCTTACTAAGAAAAGGAAGGAAGCATGATAAATGACCAGGTTTGTTGGATTTGGGAATCATCTTTATTATTGACAACTTCTGTAGAAGTGGAAAATAGGTTGTTATCAGGATGGCCGTAATATATTTGGGTCGCGTAGAGGAGTGCTTTTTTTATGAAGGTTTTTTTAAGGATAATAAGTGTAATGAGAACATGCCCAAATGATTTATATTTTGAAAGTTGTTGTATAATGAAATCTATCTCTTTAGGATGAAAGGCTCATAAACATAAAATAAGATATTATCCCATTGACGTACTTCCGTTTAAATGATGATTTTTTTTTTATGAGAATTAATTGGAAATTAGAATCATAAATTTGATTACAACAATTAATTTTATACAGTTGAGTGGCTTTTGCTGATGTTTTGGCTTAATTATATAAAACGATGTTTGCACTAATTATATGTAAAAAAAAAAAAAAAAAAATCTGGTGTGAACACACAAACAACTTTTTCTTACTAGGATTATCACAAATTTAATGATTATTTAAATTGGAATGGTGAATAAACGTAGGGTGCTCTTTAGCTCTCTAGATGGTGGAAAGTGGCGGTACATTACATACTTTGGTTTTAGAACCATGCAGCCCGCATGACGACGAGATGTCATCTATCCCAGAAATACTGTTGGTGCAATTTAGAAATAAACGTTACATGTTATCTCCCAAAGCATTCATCTAAACTCCATTTTACTTGCTCTTACTCCCCTAGTAAGAGGAAGTGCTGTAATTGTGTCAAATTTCCGATATCGAGTTTTCACCGGAAATATCCGTTTTGTGGTCCCCTGAGTCCAAAAAAAGGGGTTTTTCGCAAATGATCTGTGTGTGTTATGTATGTGAACAGCATAGCTCAAAAAAAAAAAAACAAATCGTAAAAAGTTCAAACTTGATATTCTGTTTAGATATTACCATGGGATCCGACAGTACGTTATCTGTCAAAATTCCTCAACCGGAAGTACAACTTTACTGAATGGTTTTTCACTATTTTGCAATTTTCTCGAAAATGGTTCCAACGATTTTCTTTAAACTTACTGTATCAACTACACATACAGAGATCTACAATTTTTATTTGAAACATTTCTCCGGAAAAATGCATTTAAGGGCAGTTTTTGTGGAGGAGGTGGGTGGGTTGTCCTCTAAAGTGCTACTTTAGTTTATTACACAATTCTATCAGCTAAATAATATTTATTAGAAGTGAATATGATGTGGAAATTCCAAGTTTAAAGAAAATCAGAAGACGGGAAGTGCGACCTTTTACTGAAAAGTATTTTTAGTAGTGTTCTGCTATTTCTCTAAAACGGCACCATAGATTTTCTTTAAAGTTGATACGTCAACTGCACATACAAGGATCTATAATTTTTCAGAGACATTTTCCGTGGTAGCCTGCTTCGTTTTGTGGTCATCGACCGGTTTCGGGCGTTCGCCCATCTTCAGGATGCGTTTTTCAGACAGTGTGCCAACACAGACTCGTACAGAGACTTAGCTTCACACTAACACCTTCAATTCCAAAAAAGAGTTACACACTAACCACCTTCACCAAAAAAGAGTTAGTGTGAAGCTAAGTCTCTGTACGAGTCTGTGTTGGCACACTGTCTGAAAAACGCATCCTGAAGATGGGCGAACGCCCGAAACCGGTCGATGACCACAAAACGAAGCAGGCTACCACGGAAAATGTCTCTGATGCTTTCCAGCTCTGCGGAACCAACCACCACAACAATCTATAATTTTTATTTGAAACATTTCACCAGAAAAATGCATGCATTTAAGAGCACTTTTGGGGGTGGGGGTTGTTTAAGTTGTCCTCTAAAGTGCAGTTTATCACACAATTCTATCATCTAAATAATATTAAGTAGAATTAAATAGGTTACCAAAATTCTGAGTTGGAAAAACATCGATTGACCGGAAGTGCGTTTTTACTAGACATTTTTTTCAGTTTTCTGCGATTTTCTTAGAAACAGCTTCAACTATTTTCTTTAAACTTAGTGTATCAACTACACATATAAAGAGCTACAACTTGTATTCGAAATATTTCTCCGAGAAAATTCATTTATGGTGTCTTTTGAAGGAGGAGGGAGATGTTTTCCTCAAAAATGCTAATATTACTTTCTATTCTTATTTTGTATTTTAGTTTATTATGCTATTCTAACACCCGAATAATAGCAATTACAATTAAACATGATAACGAAATTTGGAGTTTAAAAAAACTCAGCTGAACAGAAGTGCGTTTGTACGGTTGAACAGTTTTTTCAGTTTTATGCAATTTTCTCCATAAAAACAATGGTGGGTGGGTTTCCTTAGAGCTATGACAGACGAGGCTTCCTGGGTCGCGCGACCCAATCATCAAGACAGTTTACAAATGGGCGTTCCCACTGGGTGGCTCCACTGTACCCGGTCGACCATCGGCGACTCAATCCGTGACCCAGCGGTGGCGCCATCCAGTGCGCTATGGATTTCTAATCAGCCTGTCACACGTGGTCATAGGAAGCGGACACAGCGATGAAAATGCTTGATGTGGAAGCCTTTATAATTGAAACTGAGATGATAATTTTTCCTCTGGTGTAATTGATGCTCGCATGGTGGTGTCACGATGAGTCAAGAGTTTCTTTCAGAATAGCGAGTAGTTCATTGAATGGGACATCCGGAGAAAATTGGAAAGTTTATCAGGATGTTGTCTGAGCTGAGGATACAATGAATAGAAGAAACTAGTTTCCTTTATCTCTCTTAATAAGGGGTGAACCCGAAACGTCTATTTTTAATTTTTTTCCCGTTACGTAGGTGAAGGTAGGCTACAGCTGCTAACTCTTCGACTTCCATTATTCAAGTGGCCTTGGAGAGCCTTGGAGCCGTGGGTGGCGCTTCCCAGTTTGCGAATCAAATGGAGTCAAAATAAGTGGCCCGACCCAGGAAGCCTCGTCTGTCATAGCCCTAACATAGTGTTTAGTTTATTTTAATGTATGTAGCGCAGTCCACAAAGTATTGAAAGAGTTGTTTGTGTTTGGTTCCGCTGAGCTGGAAAGCATCAGAAATATTTTTCGTGATAGCCTGCTTCTGATATCTCTCTCAATCTTTTTCGTGATATCTCTCAATATATAACCAGAGATATCTACTATAAAGATGTAAATCTGCACAAGAGTCAATTCAATCAAAATCTAGTTTTGTATATATGAGTATATATATATATAAACTAGTTATTTCAATTTGGATGACAGAATTGTATAATCAACTGTGATAGCATTTTAAAGAAAAACATAACCCCCCTCCCTCAAAAGTCCCCTTAAATGAATTTATCAGGGGAAAAGTTTCAAATAAAAGTTGTAGCTCTTTATATGTATAGTTAACAACGCTGGTTTAAAGAAAATCGTTGGAGCCATTTTCGAGAAAATACCAGAAAACTGAAAATTATATTTCAGTAAAAAACGCACTTCCGGTTATCTATTTTTTTTCAAACTCGGAATTTCAACAACATATTTAATTCTAATTAACATTATTTAGATGACAGAATTGTCTAATACACTGAAACAGCAGTTAAGATGAAAACCTAACCCCACCCCTCCCCCAGAAGTGCCCTTAAATGAATTTTCCTGGAGAAATGTTTCAAATAAAAGTTGTAGCTCTTTGTATGTGTAGTTGATATAGCAAGTTTAAAGAAAATCTTCGGAGCCATTTTTGAGGAAATTGCAAAAACGTAAAAAAAAACTAGTAAAGTGTACTTACTTCCGGTTGAGGAATATTGACACATAACGCACCGTCAGATCCCATGGTGATACCTAAACGTAATATCAAGTTGAACTTTCTACGATTTTTTCGTTTTTGAGCTATGCTGTTCACATACATACATTCATACACACACACACAGACATTTCTAAAAACCACTTTTTTTTGGACTCAGGGGACCTCAAAACGGATATTTCCGGTGAAAACTCGATATCGAAAATTTGACACGATTACAATACTTCCTCTTAGTAGGAGTAAGAGAAAGTAAAAATGTATTTATGAAGTTACATTCACATATACCACTGTCTGAGTTGCATTTACTTGGTAACCGTTTATTTTCTACTTCAAAGTCATGATTATTCCCAATGAATTTATGTATTCCATTATACCAATTTTTGTTTATGTATTTATTGTTTAGTCTAAAGCAATTAGAAAGTTTTTACGTTCAGATAAAGAATTGGCCAACTCTAAACCCCGTTTGTAGGAGTTTAATATCGAGAAAAGCCTACCCTCAATCCTCTTCTAAAATTAATTTTCCCAGAAAACTGTTTCAAATAAATGTTATAGCCAGCTCTTTTTTAAGTGTGTAGTTGATTTATCAAGTTTCAAGAAGATCTGTTTTCGAGAAAACAGCAAAAACTCAAAAATAAAATCATTCAATAAATGGTTATTATTATTATTTGTCTGTGGCTAGGGACCAAACCCTACGCTATCCAAAGTCCCACTGCGCCCATATAGCTACCCCAAGAAAGAACAAATATCCAGACCCGGGTCTAATTCATCTAAGATTCACCGCAGTCCGAACAAATCGGACAATAAGGGGAAATAGCCTAAGCTCTTCCACAGACATCCTGCTCCGACCAAAAGGTCCTGAACCTAATCTTCACAACCCAGACAATCTGTCATAAGATGGTTGGGTGTTTCCTCCTCTATCTCACAGACTCTACAAAATGGATCCGTCATGGGAAATGTCTCCGGAAATGGATTACATGGGAGATGGCTCCTTAAACCACAATGTCCAGTAAGGGATCCAACCAGTTGCCTGAGAGAGCTCCGTGAAAGACATAGCAACGTCTCACTAATAGCCCTATCCGGACCCCCAATGAGCAACCAACTGAGCTCATCCATAGGATGAATGCTGTGATGCTATCCATGATTGGAAGCCTGACAGAGATGACCAGTAGACACGCCAACAGCAGGCTCGGGACCAATGAAAGAAAGAGAGGCGCCTAATTTGGCAAACCTATCCACATCCTCATTCCCAAAAATTCCCATGTGACCCGGTACCCAGACTAGAAGCATATCCTTCAGAGAAGAAAGCTCTTCTAGTCTTTTAGAACATTCTAACCCCAACCTGGAAGTGAAGACACATGAGCTTAGCGCCTTCAGCGCAGCTTGGCTGTCCGAGCAGATACAAACACCTTTTAAGTTAGTGTTATGTACCCTCTCATCCAAGATACAACAAAGAATTGCATAAACCTCAGTCTGGAAGAGTGTGGTCCATTCAGCAAGAGATACTGTCAAATGATCTCCGGTCTCAAACTAGACCGCAGCTTCAGACCTACCATCCATTCTGGAACCGTCCGTGTAACCCCGGAGGTAATTATCCGGTATCACACCAATCTTGACCAATCTTCCCTAGAAGGTAACCTAACTCTGTAAGAATGTTCGAAAACAAAAGTCTTCAACATTCTGTCAGAAGGAAAACCTCCAATAAAGTGGTATTAGAATACCACTTTTATCAGATTTAGGTTGATGGATTTTGATCAAATCATTTTATCTAGGGGTTTCAACCCACCATTCTTATGATCGATAGTGCACTCTTGGAGGCACCTTGCGATGCCACAGAACAGTTCAGGTCCCTCATTAGCCTCGACTAACCTCGCACGAGTTAATTGCTCGCAGGACCGCCTGGCTATCTGAGTAAATGAAAACATTGGAGTTGTACACTCATATCTTCTTATTTCAGCGGCGCTGGTAAATGTTTATGGTTACACCTACACTTCTTCTGTTTGATTCACGTACCACATCGATGAGAGCGAGAAGCAGGAATCGTAAGTATATAAATAAGCCAGAACTAAGCAAAAGAATCATTCTATCAGTTCTCTGGAAAAGATTTATAACCGTTTTATTTGAATCTTCATGATAATGCAGTACTTTTTTTCTATCATCAGACAATCTCATACAATTAATGAACTATAAATTCAGAATAGAAAGTCAACCAAATTTAATTATCCCAGTTATCATTAGTTTTTATGATGAATAAAAAAAATACTTTCAAAAACAAAAAAATCTAGAATTAGGTTTGCATAATGTTGGGAAAATTATAAAAATTGGAATATCTTTGAATAAATACGTTCACAATCATTGTTTCCCTACCCATTAACGGTTAATTTTTTTTTTTTTTTTTTAATTTTTATTTTAGAGGTTTTTCAATCGATCATATTTTTATTAAATTAGCCTCATTTCAAGGACCTGGTTTTTTTAAAATAATACTAGAGTGTTTTATTAATATATAAAATATATAATATAATTCATATTGAAAACTACAACAGAGGCCAATAAAATATTTTAATATGAGCCAAAATACTATATCTTTTATTTCAAAGATTCTTTTTCCTTTTATTATACACTCACCGGTAAAAAAAATTCCGGCCACTTAAAAAAAATTATATTTAATAAATAATATAATATTATACTTTGGTCTGTTTTCATTAGTTATTTTGTTTAGGCGATTAATGGTTAACATTTTTAGAATAAATTAGACTTTATACATTATATTTGTGGTATTAAAAATAAATAAATAAATAAATCAAAAATGTTTACTAGTTTGTGTTCGTTCATTTATTATGAATTTGTTTATTTTTATTCCATTCGATTTGTTTTTTTTTATTTGCTTTAACTTCGCTTTAGCTTATTCCTTGATTAAGGAAAATTAAAAATTCGAATTTCAAAATATCCTTTAGTGCCGCTTGTCCTGTGAACTTATTGTTGACGGTTGCTCCATCAGATATGCAGGTGGTATTCCCTTACCAAACTCTACGAGATGCAGTGCAGCGTTACAGAGAAACAGGTTCATATTCTGGGCGGGACGACCATTTTTTTGACACTGATAGTTTTACGAAATAGTCATCTGACAACTGTTAAAGTAGTTCATCGCCTCCAAGAAGTTGAGGTGTCGGGGTGTTCAAATTCAGCTCAAAAGAGACAGCTCAAAAGAGACTGAATGGACAAGGTTCGATGGCTTTCCGCCTCCTAAGGGAGCCACAACAAACCAGAGAGAACCGAATTTGTGGTCTTGAGTTTGCTCGGAGAATACATCAATTTGGTCTATCGAGCAGTGGGCAAGTGTATTGTTTCCTGACGAGTCCCGATTTGCCTTAAGAGCTCCAGATGACCGTGAACGAGTGTGGTGGAGAAGAGGTGAGAGATTTACACAATGCAATTTTGTTCTCACTAGATCTTTCCAACAAGGCTCTCTAATGGTTTGGGCAGGTATCAGTTTACAAAGGCCTACGCAGTTTGTGATCGTTCATAGAGGCTCCATGATTGCTGCCCAGTATTTGGTGGATATACTGCAAGAACATGTGATCTCTATCATGCCGGAGATAGGTGAGGAATTTGTGGCTAATGCACGATAACGCTCGTCCACACACAGCCCACATAGTGTAGGCCTTTCTTAATAAACATAAAATTGACTTCCTAAACTGGCTCGCCAGTTCCCCTGACTTAAATCCCATAGAGCATCTGTGTGATATGCTTGGAAAACGAATAAAAGATTGGAGAGTCCTTCCTGGGACGCTTTAGAGCTGGAAAAGGCCCTTCAAGAAGAATGTGCCTGTAATGTCACAAAACGAAATTTACCGCTTGATTCAAATCATGCCGAGACGCCTAGAAGCTGTGATAAAAGCGAGAGGAGGTAATATTCTGTATTAGCACTATCTCACTATAAAGTAATGTAAAATTTAAAAAAAAAAAAAAACAGGTAAATAAAATTTTTCAGAATCACTTTTTTTAATTAATTGTTTTAAATTTCCTATATAATCCTATTTATTTGTTTTATTTGGAAAATCAATTAACCTATAAACGTTATGAACGATAACAATTATGAAAAAATTGAAAACTATACATAGAAATTGTAAATTTTTCAAGTGGCCGAAATTTTTTGCCGGGATGTGTATATAATTTATTTGTTTTTATATCTGATAGAGAATACGTATCTAATTCTAAATAACTAAGTTTAAATTATGAAATATTGTCTGATGTTATTTAAAATGAAAAAAATATATATTCAGAATGCTTTGCCAAAATATAATTTGGTTCACATAAATTTTGTCCAAGTTTATGCTAGCAAACTAATATTTATTTAATAATACGGTTTCTTTTAGTAGATTATAGTTTAAGAATTATCACACTCTCTGATTGAATCTAAAAATTAATTTCGATTATATCCAAAGGAAACTAGTTTTTTAACAAAACTAGCTATTTTAGGTTGAAGAATATTGTTGAAAAAGTAAACTATTATTTTAAAGCATCGCAGATTTCAAGATATCGCAGATATTAAGAAAATTAAAGGTTTTTATGACCCTAAAAAAAACAATGCAATGTGTTTCTCACTTAAAGGAACCTTTTTAATGACTGCTCTAACATACGATTTTTTTTTTTAACGAAAAATTTGGTTTTTATCCAAATGCATCTTACTTACGACTTCTATTGCATGTAATTCCCAGCAAGCAATGTTACAATCAGCTAGAAAAAAGGTGCTGATCGTAAACTTACGCACGCGTACAACACGTACAATATGTGCACATATTACGATTCTTTTAGATGAAGCGCACAGCGACCTCAAAGAACTATTGTGCCACCGGAGAGCAATCCCAGTGCAGTGCCAGCAATTAGATACATATTTTCTGTTAGATATAAAAATTAAGAGCAGCAATGCTGGACTTGAACCCGGGATCTCCGAGAGCTGATCCCTTTCCTAATTATACATATTCATGTTTAAATGTTTAGAAAATGCTTATCACTCACTGTCTGTTGTATTGGGACCAAGCTGCGTTACGTTTGATTTTCTCGACTATCCACACATTGTCCTTCTTTTTTTTTTACACCGCGTTTTATAATTTTGTTTGCATGTGTATGATTATTTATTTTTTTAAATTAATAAAGAAATCGTCAAAAATGAAGGGGGTGACTCCAAACTTGGCGGAAGCCAAAAATCAAAGCAAAGTAATCGATCATAAAGATGGGCTTGCCTTGCTGGCCGGGTTTCCTCATAGGGGTTGCAAACTCAGGAGATACCCAATCTTAACCAATTTTCCCAAAGAAGGTAATCTTACTCTAAGAAGGATCAAAAACAAAAGTCTTTAAAACATTCCATCGGAAGTCTAATGGGATCCGAATCATAAGATCCTGAGAATACGAATCATTAGTTACTCCCTACTTAGGCCAAACTGGATGGGAGGGAGAATTTCCATATATATATATATATATATATCTATATATATATATATATATGAGGAGAGAGAGAGAGAGAGAGAGAGAGAGAGAGAGAGAACTTAAAGAAGAACAGTTTTACTGAAAAAATCATGGACACCAGTCAGACAACATCATTCTACTTACTTTCTGATTCTCAGCCCGTCTGTCTCTCACTCAACTATTCTCTCGCTATCTTATTCTCTAATTCATTCAACAGTGTAAAGTCCTCACAGTTATTATATATTTCTATTCATTATATCATTGTTTAGTATATCAACTGTTTATTTCCTTACTCTCCTAAATTATCTTTTTAATTCTCTCCTTCTGTTATCTACCACACAAGGAAAACCTACGATCGGGACCTTTGAAAGCATCTCGCGATGCTGAAAGATCGATACTAGTTTTCCTTTGATGCTGTTATTTTACATAAAATGTAGTTATCTGTAGAGTGTACAATGTTTATGTGTAAATGAATGTGAATGAATGTGTGTGTGTGTGTATGTGGCAAGCTAGACAGTAGATATAGTGGGTAAGCTAAACCCAAGTAGCTGTACACATCGCCTACTTCTGCTAGCCTTATGTCTAGTGTATGAATGTTGGAAGAGTCAGCTCTTTTAGGATAGCGCTGGATCTGCTAGGGGTTTGTTGGGTCCAAGTGTTTAAGAAAATTAACTTGCTTAACTATTTATAATATTTAATTACTAAGCGCAATGCTTATATTATTTTAAATCATAAAACATGTGGAGGGTTCGTACACTGCGACCGCTAGTGATCTATTGTGGCTTCTCTGGTACCGTAGATGAGTTTGCTGAGTTGAGCTCCCTAAGGAATCCCAGAATCTTAGAAGTGTCTTCTTCCACCTTCGCCACTTGGTAACAACCCAGGCTATGAAATCTTCTTTGGATGATAGCGTCGCAATCGGTGATTAGAGTTACTTTCAACTACCCACAAGAATCTGCATATGCCATCATCTTTTAGGTCCAGCTTCCTCAGGTGCCCTCCTGAGTCTACTGTGTCCCGGGAGAAAGCCTGTGAGCATTCGAATCTTATTCTTACTCACACTGATGCAGGCCTTCGACCTATCCTGGCTGCAGCTCCCCCAGATGGACCCTAGCCTGCTCTAGTCCCGGAGCAGTGTTCTAGAGGAGTGCTATTTCCGCCACCTTCTCTTTCTAGAGTGCGCTGACTCCGCAAAATTTATTCCCTGTACTCGAACGGGTAGCCGTAAGAGAAAGTAAAAATAGTACGCATAAAAAAAATATAACGGTTTGGAAACGGTATAATGTTCTATAAGTTTCTAGGATATAACAAACTACCAGGTAGCGACTCTATGAATCTCCAACAAAAACTTATATTGTTTAAAATTTAATCCTAATCAAATAGATTACCCAGAATTTTTCCGCTAAAATTGTTTGAAATAAAAATTAAGTTATACATGTATAGTAGTTAGCATTTTGTTTATGAAAATCGTTTTAAAAACGTCTTCAAGAAAATCGCGATTAACTGAAAAAAAAACAAAAACAAAAAAAAAAACGCTCTTCCGGTTGAAGATTTCACCAGAAACTTACGTGTCAGATGCGGTGGTAGCATCGAAAAGAAATACCAAATTTGAGCTCTCTGCATTTTGTCTTTTATAAGTATTTTGTTTACACACACACAGACCATTAAAAACATTTTGTTTTGTAACTCAGGGGATCTCAAAACAGTACTTCCGGTGAAACCATAATTTCAACAATTTGACACATTCTCAATATTTCTTCTTACTAATGTAATGACATGGTAAAATCATTTGACATTGGCAAAGTCATAGCAATGTCAAACAAAGAAAGAATAATTTACGATAGTGCAGGAAGATCTTATTATGGTTACTAATTCCCTGTGTACACCTAGGCAGTCCCTCATGAGCCTCGAGCTGACCTCCCACGAGTTATTTGCTCGCAGGACCGCCAGCCTATCTGCGAGCGATTTACATCTTAGCTGCAGGAAGATCTTATTATGGTTACTAATTCCCTGTGTACACCTAGGCATGAGCCTCGAGCTGACCAGCTGACTGACTTCAAAACAAGGCCGCAGCCAAACAAACAAGCCAAGGGTAGGTGCCCTTACATCAAAAGCAAGCGCCGATAAGGCTGGCCACTGACCTACGTCGGTGGTCGCCAAACTACGAAGGTCGCACACTAGGATAGATGTCTTGGTGTGAGTGTGGCCAACACCATTATATAAACTCGCCCCATTGGAAGAGGGGATGATTATATCATATACGATTATACGAGTACGTCTTCATATACGAGCAGCAGTTTACGCGTCCCTATATAGTTTTATTTAATTATCCTTTAGTTGTGCATCTTAGTTCGTTTATTTTATCATTCTAAATTATTAGTTATTTATCTTCTATTTAATTCTAAGTATTTTGTTGTTATTAGTTACCATTTATTACGTTAAAATTATTGTTCAAATACAGTTTATTTTTATAAAATCCGTATTAATAATTCGAGCACTAACTTCCAAAATCTTAAACTAACTTCCGCCCTCTTCAAGACATCTACTACATCAGGAATCACATAAAACGGATTCCATTACACTAAGCAGTAAGAGAAAGTAAAAAAAAAATGATATATTTGCAATAATTCTGCTAACCAGCATTAAGAGAGAAGGGGGTTAAAAAAATATTTTATATATTTTAAAAGTTCTCCAACGAAATTTTTAACAATGGAGATAAAAATAAATTCTTTCTATATTCCAAATATTAAATAAAATTACAATACAAAAACAACAGTCAATTGAGATCTATAATTGTTACATACTAATTACTGACAAAATTGATTATATAATTTATTCGTATGAGAAATGCATAACGTGCTTATGATTTGTCACTGAATTACGTGCATCTAATTCACAATAAGACAATAATTACAAATTCATTAAACCATTGTAATAACAATTTTTTTGTTATTGATTATTAAATAATAACTAATCTATAGAGATTGGAGGCAGGTGTTGTTTGTTGTTAAACTGTGATTGAATCGAAGCGTTAAAGCCAGGTGTTTTTGAATTGTCCAACCGAAACACAGGTGAAATAGTTTTATCAAAAGTAATGTAGAAATAATGTATTTTTTAATTCTAAATATCAGAAGAATAACGTTCCTACAGGTATGGGAAATCTTTGTCAATTTGTGAATATCTTTCAAGATTTTTTATAAACTTGTTTAAATTTTTACGTAAGTTTAAAAAAGGTTGATTAGAAATTTAAATTATTTTACAGAATTAGTTTAGAGGTTTTTTCTAACCAACAAATGAAATAATGTAATAGTTAAAATCCTATAACTATTATAGGATTATAGGTGAGCTAGTAAAAAAAAGTAAGCGGCAGATATAACACATTTTAAACAGATTGCATGCCACCTCTTGTTTGCAATGCTACCACAAATGTTAAACAGATTAACTCATATGTAACTAATACTTCAAGTGGAAACAAGTTACCCTAAATTCACCTAAATTCGACAAAGTTATATTTATAGAAAGTTTACGTCTTGAGAGTTTTGTCGAAAAATGATAGAATATTTACATTTTTGGATATTCTATTTTTTGGATATAAAAAATCTAATTTATTTATTTATCACTTCTTTTTTTTGCGCATCAACATTTATGGTCAACATGGTGCCCGGAGCCTTCAGAATTAAACACTCTGGACCTATGGGAATGTTTCCCAGTATCTTTCAGGCGCAAATTCACGTTATGGTGGCAGTTTAACCAGAATCAGGAGATAGTTATCCTATCCGACAATCAGGTTGCCATTAAAACACTGAGCTCTTGTGTTATCACAGTTCTAATATGTTTGGGAATGCCTAGGTTAGCTTAACGACCTAGGCAGAAAAAAATAAAGTTACCCTATTCTGGATACTGGGATATGTTGGCGTGGAACTTTTGATTTTGTAGAACTGGTAACTCCTTGTAACATGCTATTGCATAAATCAGATTTATTTATTCATTTTACTGCTACCCATTTAGACGCCCCCCCCCCCCCGATTAAAAAATTTGAGAAATGTGAATATTAAAAATGGTATTGAAATTAAGTTCTCAGACCTTAAGTTTGCAAGGAAATGATTATACGGAGGTCGCCAGAGAGTCTTTTGAAGAAAAACAAAAAAATTTGTTTAGTTGTTCTACATTTCGGGTAACATTAATGCTCATCTTCAGGAGCAATTTAAAGTAAAAGAGAGTTATTTACAATCAATCTGTATGTTCTCAACGTACATATCTCTCTTCTATACATAAAGAGCTTCTGTAGAAGCGTTCAATATAAATTTTGTTGGAGATTCATAGAGTCGCTGCCATAGCTGGTTATATCCTAGAAACTTTTAGAACATTATACATTTCCAAACCGCTATATTTATTTTTTATGAGTACTATTTTTACTTCCTCTTACTGCTACCGGTCCGGAATACGGGAATAAATTTTGAGGAGTCAGCAAACTCTAAATAGGGAAGGTGGCGGAAATAGCACGCCTCTGGAACACTGCTCCGGGACTAGAGTAGGCTAGTCTGGGGAGCTGTAGCCTGCATCAGTGCCAGTAAGAATAAGATCCGTATGCTTACAGGCTTTCTCCCGGGACACTGTAGACTCAGGAGGACACCTGAGGAAGCTGGACCTAGAAGATGATGGCATTTGCAGATTGTGTTGGCAGTTGAAGGAAACTCTAATCACCGACTGCAATCCTATCATCCAAAGAAGATTTCATAGCCTGGGTTGTACCCAAGTGGTGAAGGGGGAAGTCCCCCCCTCCACCCGCTAATAAAAATGACTTGATAAAACACTGAGTTACTTAACAACACTAATAAAATTTAGCTATAAAAAAATTCTTCAAAACATATTATTTATTATATACTATTTTCTAATGTCCAATCATAATTTATAATAATTCCATTTTGCCATTAAAGTCACATACACACACATAGTAACATAACCTTATAACCTCCCCACATATATACAATCAACAAGTGTGAGTGTAACAGTAACATTACGTTGAAGTGAACTCTCTCAACACGAACTTGGTGGATTTGCTCTGACGATGGATGAAAATCTGAAACCGGCCAGCAACAATAGAAATATGCTTGCTACGACGGATTAAGTACCAGATGTTTAGTTTTTAGTTAGAGTGTTCCTTTCTCTCTCGGGAAAGGGTACGATTCCTGGTCTTGATCTTGGATTTTATTGAATCATTCTTGAGAAATTTATAGTAACTCCGTTCCACGACACCTGAACGGTAGCTAGAGGTAAAGCAACTAGTAGAAATATAGGCTCTTTATTTTAGAGACCAGGCTGAGTTTATCACAGAAAAAGTAATATATTTTAATTTATTGTTCATTCAGTTTAGTTTTCAATCTCTTAAATTATGCTTGCAAGATCTTAATAATTTTGTTTCAACAAAATATCAATGAATAAAAATAACACGACGACATATTTTTATTTTTAAATATTAAGATGGTAAAATGTTTAAAGATATAAGATAACAGATAAAAACCGGATTTGTTCTGTATGTATTGGGTATAAGGAAATAAGAGGTAACCATAGATCTTAGGACAAGATGTCATATGTGTATATAGTGTGCACCGGTGGACGTCTGGGCTATAGCTATAGCTATGAAGACAACCGGTCCTCGGGAGCAGGACAGTTTTTATGTCATAGGATATGAGTATATGTTAAGGTGGTGCAACATATGGGCCAGCTGCATGTTGAAATGAAGAGGAGAGAGGGGCATACGGCACACGCTTCCCTATTTGGGCCGACTGCTGTTCTTACTAGTGGCACATGCCGTCGGCGACTTTATAAACCATCTTCTCAGTTAACAGCCTGCCCACCGAATCAACCCCATATCTTCACCCCCACCCATCTATCATTACTTATTGTTTATATTTAAAGAAAAAACCTGCCTACTATTACCTAACACTTATTGAAGATTGTAATTTTAGTTATATTTAAGCTAATTATAGCTATTGTTTAATATTTATTCTACCTAAAATATTTATTTGGATCTCAAACTATTAAGAAATTAATACGGTGTACCCATACAGAACCTATCTCTGAAAAGTTTTTTTCTATTGAATAAAAATTTTCAGAGAACTTAGAATATACTTGCAAGTTATATCATTCACAAACAACACATCGCAGATCACATTTTATTACAGGCAAAGTTGGGTGCTGCCAAAGGGGACTGCAAAGATCTGATTATTCCGCAGGCTAAGCGTGTAAGGGCAAGAGGGACAGAAACTCAGTACAGTCCAGGACTCCCTGAATCAACATGAAAAGAAATATGTCAGGCGTCTTCTTTCAACGTCCTACTTCTGATATGTTATAGCTGTAACGAATATGGTGGCAATTTATGTTGATTTCGGGCAGGTTATATGAAGTTACTTCTGGATTTCGCAAGTCCGAACAGTTTAATAATAATAATAATAATATCTACTTTATTCGAAAATAAATTTTACAAAATATTAAAAATGGAGAAAATAAATAAAACAGTACTGTACAGCATGGAAAAATCTGCCTTGCCTGCTGGAGGTCGATGTGAAAAATAGAAATAAGATTTACAATGTACCAAAAGAATTAAAAGAAAAATGAGTTATATAAAAATTACCCCTATAATGAATATGGACTTCTTTTTTTTTTAACGAGGGGTGAAATGCGGTTTACGCATGCAAAGACTCTGCAGTGCCGGGCTCCCAAATTGGACTACCGGCTAAACACCCCCGGTGACTACTAGACCTACTAGGCCTAGCCTAAATTCACTGGTGACCAGCAAGCCCACTGTCTTTACCCATTGGGTTTTTCCCTCAATATTACCCCACTTGGCAGTCGTTCAGGTCCTGCTACTTCCGCTGAAGAATGTCCCAGGCGTACCTTGCTACAGTCGGCCAGTTGGCCTCACTGGCCAGCATCGCCTCAACTAGAGTGTATAGGGTTTGTCGCCCAATCATCGCCTCGAAGTCAGCTTTCAGCCTTCCCACCGGCCACAGGAAAAAAAACGTGGGGGAAGTATCGTCTTTAATGCCGGGGTAGTAAAGGCATTCCTCGGTCTCTGCCTTCCCTATTTTCTTCAAGTACGCCAGAAATAATCATGTCCGTTCAGGAGTTGTGCGACGTAAAAGTCCAGTTCCCCATGTGGCTCTTCGTCCATACCTTTAACCCCCTAATCAGCCTCTTAGCGATCCATCGGCCACGCATATAACCTTCCCAGGAAGCCTGCCTTCTCCGGAACATCCGATTCCTTTCCTCCCTGGAAAGAGCCTCCTTACTCCACTCTGCCTTACTTTCGAGGAGCACCTTACGTTCCCTTGCAAGGAATGCAATCGGGATCACTCCGGCAATCACTAGAACAGCTGGCCCAGACACCGGGCGTTATGCAGAGGCAATCCTCAGCGCACCAAGCCGCTGCACTCGAGCCATTTTTTTTTCTATATGCTTCCTTGTCAAGAGCGCCCGCCCACACCTCAGCTCCGTAAAGGAGGAGTACCACACTCATCAGCACTCGACGTGTACTGCCCCTTGTACGGCCAACGTTTACCATCAGCCTACTCAGTGACATAACACTCTTCGCGGCCTTATACGCTGTGCTCTGAATTTGCTTAGTATCAATCGTCAAACCCAGATACTTAGCAGTACTCTTAGAGGTCACAACCTCTTCTTCGGCATATGGATATGGCAGTAATAATAACAGCAACAATAATAATAATAATAATATATATGTATAATAAGTAAGTAAATATTTATGGATGAAACTAGAAATGAAATTGTTCAATTAGACATTGGCAATACTTCCATGCAGGAAAATTGGAATATTTAATACATCAATCCACTGGGCTGTAGTCAAGACGGATCTATCGAGATAAAAATCTCTAATTTTGATATTTTGCGTGGCATCCTTGCGCTGAGGCCATGCTCTAAATCTTCTCTGTATCGTTCCGATTTTTATTATGTGCCGCCGAAGCGAGTAATGCTTACTTTTTCAATCCGAAATCGGATGGCAAACATACTCTACTGTATATTATTCATATTTATGATACCATTTAAACTCCAAGTCAACAACATAATCGGAACACATTTCCCTACAATTTTCTAATTTTAGTGAACATCGACGGAGCCGTCACTAGAAATATAACCAAGAACCATTCACACCAAAGTAGCGCAAAAGCTTAAACAGGCTATATTTCGATATAGGGTACATGATTTCCTTTTTCTGTCCTGTTTTTTTTTTTTTTTAATTTAAGGCGCGTCAACATCTTTGGTCATTAGAGCCCGGAGCCCTCGAATGCACTGCCGGCCTCCGGACAGTGTTCACTTGTTACAGACAACACTGTCCATCACCGGAGACAATCAGCTGTAGGGGCTCCTAGGAAGACAAAATCTAAGGGCAGCGCTGCTGGACTTGAACCCGGGAGTCCAGTACGCTAATCCGTTCGCTGCATGATTATCTTTAAACTTGTTTTACTTCCGACACACATATTTAGATCTTAACACTTTTATTCGAAAAAATGAACTTTGCGTGTTTTGCTTTGCCCTTTAATGCCTTCATTTTTTCATTTTCTTTTTTCATTTTCTTAATTTCATTAACCTAGGGTTTATGGATAACTTAAAATATAGTAGAAATTCCAATTTTTAAGAAATTGTTGTCAATTTGAACTGAAAGATTTGCAATAAGGTCGATGTTTTACATTAGTTTTTTTTGTTTTTGTTTATTAATTGGCATCAGTCTCCGAGAAATGAGTTGATTTATTGAATCTGCGACACATTATTGAAAGTTAATAATAATACCAAGGATGTTTAAAATATTATTTGCCTTGTAAAAGATATTAGAGATTAACTCTTACATTAAACTTTACTAAAGAATAAAATATAACTATATACATGTATATCAAAATATAGAAAAATGAAGATTATATATAAAGACGGGTGGATCACGAACAGATACGATGTGCTACAGTTGCTTTATAAGGTATTTTTTTATTTATTTATTTTGTTTCCGTCAAAATCCATTGGTGCGGTCGGTCGATCGTATTAGTGGCACGTTATACAAGATGTAAGACGTGTGTCAGGTGCTAGGTAGGAGGGTGAAAAGAGAGATGACGATTGGGAAGCGAGAGGATTGTTGCCGTAGAGGTAGTGAAGAGAGGGCGGGGGAATAGATGGAAAGAGGCTGTCTGGCGCAGGTGTGCCAGTCCCCAGGGCAATCCCATCTGCCATTCAGTGCGTATAAAAACACACAAAGACACACTGAAAAACACACACACACACACACACATAAGTCCTCCAATATATTAGAGCAAAGAGCGCTATATATGTCTAGCGAGAAGAACACACATACAAACATTATGACGACTACGCACAGTTTGAAGTAACTCTTACTGCTGCTGGCATGTTATTTGCACGCCATCTAGCTAACTAACACACACAAAACATATTCCCGTTCACACTCCTTATTTACTAATCGGTGATTAATTGCTACCAAAACGATGATCAATGCACTTTTTTTCCTACCTCCACCTATATATCTATCATCCATCTTGAAACCACCCGCTGGCAATGGGCCGATATTAAAACACCTCATATACAATGTCAAAATAACAATATTCCACGCACAGTCAACTCCTTTATATTCTTATCGTATAACCCAATAGAACAAAATGATCTCTTGATAAAAAAACAGATAAAAATTATAATTTATTTTTATGTATTTATAGATAAAAATTTTTTGGTAAACCAAAAGTTAGGGGGACTCATCATCTAATAAATTTCCAACTCAGGAATAAGATTGCTTTTCTTAGCAACACCTTTAAAGCCATTCGTAAAAAGCATTGAATTTGTCCCTTTTTCCCAAAAGGCTAAACAGAAAATTAGGAACGAACGAGGCAAAAAAATGCAAATTAAATCAAATAACGTAAAGAAAGATTTTTCAAACAAGGTCAAATTTTTGTAAAAACACCATCCTGAATATCTAAGCACTAACACCCAAAAAAAAAACGTTTTGAGATATCCAACTTCAGCCCACGATTTCTTAGCAGCTAAATATCTCCTTTCCCTAGCCTGAAAAACCATCAAATCTCTCCGAATCTCTAATTAAAAAAAAAAAAAAAAATCTGGTGTGAAACACTCACACAACTTTCTCTTATTCCAGTACTCAAAATTATAATTGACAAATTTTATAGTTAGTGCACCAAATTTAACGAAAAATTCGTCGAAAACTGAAAAAACTATTCAATAAAAGCGCACTTCCGGTTTACTAATTTTCTTAAAACTTGAAATTTTGGCCATCTATTTATTTCTAATTAAGTTTTATTTGGATGATAGAATTGTATAATCAACTATGATACCACTTTAGAGGAAGCTGTAACCCCACCCCTCCCATAAAAAAGTGCACTTAAATGATTTTCCTAGAGAAATGTTTTAAATAAAAGATGTAGATCTTTGCATGTTTAGTTTTTATAAGAAGTTTCAAGAAAAATCGTCGGAGACATTTTTGAGAAAATCGTGAAAAAGTGAAAAAAAAAAATCATTTACTAAAGTGGTACAACAAAAGCAATTCCGGTTATTCGAATTTTTTTCAAACTCAGAATTTCAACAACATATTTAATTCTAATTAATATTATTTAGATGACAGAATTGTATGGTAAACTGAAATAGCAATTTAGATGAAAACCTAAACCCACCCCTCTCCCAGAAGTGCCCTTAAATGAATTTTCTCGGAGAAATGTTGTAAATAAAAGTTGTAGCTCTTTGTATGTGTAGTTGATATACCAAGTTTAAAAAAAATCGTCGGAGCCATTTTTGAGAAAATCGCAATAACGTAAAAAAAACAAAAAACTAGTAAAGTGGTACTTCCGCTTGAGGAATTTTGACAGATAACGTAAACGTAATATCAAGTTTCAACTTTTTACGGTTTTTCGTTTTTGAGCTATGCTGTTCACATATACACACACACAAAGACCATTTGCTAAAAACCACTTTTTTGGAATCAGGGGACCTCAAAACGGTTATTTCCGGTGAAAACTCGATATCGAAAATTTGACACGATTACAATACTTCCTCTTACTAGGAATAAGATATAGTAACCAGTCGAACTGTTAGTTCATGCCCAATCTGGAGTAGACCATCATATTTCTAGGCTGTGATCACTCAGCTTCCACCCTCTGTACACAGCCAAACACCAAATTTATAACACACTACCTTACAATTTCATTTTACAAGAACAATTTTGATGAACCGGTTTTGGCTGAACCCTCAACTTATTTCCTTCAATCTTAATCTCGTTTTAGTTATTGAGCATCGCATCTACTAATTGCTAGCGTGGGTACATTGACCTCTTCTATTAACTCTATATTAGGGCCAATGCTCAGAGCAAATCTATATTATCACATGGTTTGACAAACACATTCTGATGATTCTGATGATTCTGGTTTGGCGAACGCCCGAAACAGGTCGATGATCCCAAAAAAGAAGCAGGCTATCAAGGGAAAATAACCCAAAAAGTATATTATTGAACAGTATTATAGTGAAGAAGTTTTTTCTTCGTTTTTTCACTACAAATACTCGTACTATACAATAATGCACTTTTTCACCAATAAATTTTGCAGAGCTCTTGAAGAAGGGCACCAATGGTATCCGAAAGGTAAAGCAAAAAAAAAAAAAAAAAAAAAAAAAAAAAAAAGAATTCTTTTTTTTCCTTAAAAACTCCTGTGGCCAATGCCGTAAATAAATATCTCATTAAAAATTATTTAATTGAATAATTAATCATCTCAACTGCCAAATATCATTTTTAATCTTCACAAATGATCATAAAAAAAGAATTTTTCGTTTTTACACCAAAAAAAAAATGATTTAAAATAATAAAGAAATCGTTCCCAAAAAATATTCCCATAGTTAAATTAATGAAAAAGAGTAAACAATGTAAAATTAAAACAGTTATTATAATTATTTAATTTAAGGTCAATTGCAATTAAATGTTGCCTTAGTGTATATAAATACATATTTATCTAAATAATTGAAATCATTTATTCTCATGAGTAGAGATTTAAATCAATTTCAATCTGAATGTGAAGGAATAACAAAAACAGACAAGAGGTTGGAATAATAATTATTTCAACTTGGTCATTCTCGCTGATTGTAACTGCGATGTAAGGAATAAGTTAAATACTGTTAGAATTGTATTGTATTGAAAATTGCTTAGAAATAACGTTAGACATAACCAATATTGTTAAGTAAGAGCAGAGCAATAAAAGAAAAAAAATTGAATATATAACGGTCTTTCTTTAGACGTTAAATCGGAATATAATCTTGGAATAAAATTATCTTCATCTGATACTTTTTACAAAACGCTTCAAACAAGAGTTATCAAGAGATAATTCAGCAGCGGGGTCCATTTTAAATAATTGCTCATGAGCTTAGTTAAACACGAAAGATAAGTTATACATCAAATAGTTGTTATTAACTTTCTTATATGAGACGGGAATTTGGGCGATTAATCATGTAGAAGCGTTAGAAAAACGTCATGTGAACTATTGCGTTTGCAGAAAAGCATCCCTAGTTATATCGTCCAGACTACCTCATTTCATCTCAATAGGTATGTTTGGAAGAAGGAGTTGCCTACTATGTTATATTAAATTGCTTACATCCTGTACAGATTGATACACTAAAGCGTGCCTTTATAAAACACTGTCTTGTATTTGTGGAAGTGATAATTAGCGTTTCGGAAGGTTCACCAAAAATATACCTAACTGTGATGTGCATGCCGAGTTGAAGTCTGTAAAACTCTTCTTCAAAAACCTGAGTAATTTTCGTTTCATTAAACGAATTACTACTTACGATGAAAAATGGGTTTATTTCAACAATGAACAAACAAAAAGAATGGATTAGATCAGGTCAACCAGCTATATTGTCCCCAGAAGAGAAAGATTTGAGAATATAGTGATGCTGTGCGTGTAGTGGAACTATGAGGGCGTCATGCTAGTCCTTGACGATCGTGCGATTACTTCCGAAACTACTCTACTCAGCTAGAACGTGTTCACTCCGTTTTGGCTGCAAAATATCTCTCTTGAGTTAATTGAAAGAGTGTGATTCCTTTAACAACGCAAGGCCGCCCACGTGACGTCAAACGTTCTCTGTAATCGAAGATTTGAATTTTGAGCTCCTCTCTTACACAGCTTAGAGCCCAGATTTGGTACCCTCTGATTATTACCCATCTCTTCTCAGATCCAGTCCTGAAGACAGCAATGCTTGCCAGACGGCTACTTGAATAGGGGGGCTGTGGTAAGCACACCGCAGTTCCCACGCCCTTCAGTTCCGGCCTTCGCTACCTAGGGCCGGAAATACTTCCGAAAATCCTCCTTGATAACTGTAGCTTCCCACTTTTTATCACGAAGCTGGGTCACACACCGACTTTGACCTCACGGGAATTGAATCCTGAATTCTCGCACGAAAGGCGAGAGCGCTAGCCACTAGACCACTCTGTGAGGACAGATGAAATCCAAGTAATACTTAAAATGTTATGCCACTTTTAATTCACAATGCTGGATAAATCTTGGATTTTATCCGCCTTTGCATGCTTATTTTTGTAGTTCCTGTTCACTTTTAGATTCTCATCCATCGTCAGAGTAATGGAATCAAGATCTTGTAGAGGGCTGACTTCAGCATTATGTTTCTGTCTATATGCGGAAGATTAATATGGTTCAATCTCATTAAACATTCCCTGTTTAAGAAAAATTCAAGAGCAGTTTTCAAGAAAATTACAAAAATCTTGAGAAAAATCTGTACTATAAAGACACTTTTCCACCATTTTCTTCAAATCAGAAAAAAATTCTATCAATGCTTATAAATCTATCTTCTAATTATATATGTGGGGTTAGAATACAGTATACTTTGAAATTGCCTTCAAGAGGCATAGTTTAAGATACGCGCTCTCTATTTTTGTTTTTCTGCGATGTTTCGTTTAATTATACATTAGAGAAAAGTTCCGCTCCTTAAACTCTCAATCTCTAGAAGAATGTTTTTTAAATAATAAAAGAAGTCTAAAAAGAAATTGTTGAATCTATTTTTGGTAAAAAAAATCACAAAAAAAAAAAAAATTGAAACAAAAATCAGTAAAATATCTGCTGATTGACGAAATTTTTGACAGAAATCTTATTGTCCGATTGCAATGTTGATATCTAAGCAAAATATCAAATCAGGGGAGGCGCACGATTTTTCTTTTTTGAGAAATTTTGTGCACTTACCCACCAAATACACACGGACCATTCGCTAAAAATCTTTTTTTTTCTCCTCAGAAGATTCTAAAATATGTATTTGAATTAAAAAGCTCAATTTTTCGACAGTTTATTACGCTCGCAATACTTCCTTCAGTAAGAGAAAGTAGTTAAAAACATTTAGCAATATTTGATTGGATGATAAAAATAACTTGACTCATCATCTTTAAGGCTAGCTTTAGACGTGATCAAATTTTTCAGTTGAACTTTTAAATAAATATAGAATCTACATCCCACAATTGCTCTACTTTAATTAGTTGAATATCCTAAATAATTATACTTTGAAATTATTTTAATTTAAGAAAAACCGTGAAGAATACGGGAAAAAGATCTAACTTTTTAAGGAAATTAGCTTGGGAAATAAAAAAAACAATAATAATAATAATAAAATCAGATTGTAAAGAAAAATTATTATCATTGTTTAAAAAAATCCTATTTAACCATTTTTTCTTGCAATTATGTATAGGAAGTTGTATATTCATCTTTATATGAAATTTCAGTGAACAAAAAAACAAAAAATCAGATATGAAACATGTTGAAGTTCTCACAGTTTCAATGGACCATTTTTTTTCTCATTCTTTTACAAATAATTTGGTTAGTGTTAATGATATAAGTAATTGAAACTCACAAGGCTCCCAGAATTTCTTAAATATTAATTTTTAGAGAAAAAGATTTCAAATCAAAGTTATTGGTTTATTTTGCGTGTGTAAATAATTTAAAGTAAACTCTTAATTGAAGCTATTTGAAAAAAAAAACGCGAGATACGTTGAAAAAAAAAAAAAATACATTCTTTGAAATAAGACTTGCATTTAATCGATTTTTTTACTTTCTCTTACTCCTAGTGAAGTTCTGAATGCGAGGAATGTTACTAGTTAAATGCTGAAATAATGCTCCTTTTGGTAGTATATTTATTTCTAGAAGGGGTTGAAAGAAAAGTGTGGCCAAGTTCTCCGACCTCTCTTGTAACGGTATCTTGTACATGCATTTTGAACCTTTGCCAGCCAACGTATAAATTTCCTTTAAAAATTATATTATTTCAAAATATAGAATATATTTCCAATTATTTCCATTTTTCTATTTACTTCTTCAGTAAAAATTCAAAACTAATTTAAACAAAAAATCTAGTGTGAAACACTCACACAACTTTCTCTTACTCATGTTCTCAAAATTATAATTGACAAAGGTTATAGTTTGTGTACCAAATATAACGAAATTCGGCGAAAACTGAAAAAACTGTTCGGTAAAAGAGCACTTCCGGCTTACAAAATTTTCTTAAAACTTGGAATTTAGGCCATGTATTTATTTCTAATTAATTTTGTTTGGATGATAGAATTGTATAATCAAATATGATACCACTTTAGAGGAAGATGTAACCCCACCCCTCCCCTAAAATGGATTTTCCCAGAGAAACGTTTCAAATAAAAGTTGTAGCACTTTGTATGTGTAGTTGATATACTAAAGTTGAAGAAAATCGTAGAAGCCATTTTTGAGAAAAACGCTAAAAAGTAAAAAAAAACACTAGTAAAGTGATACTTCCGGTTGAGGAATTTTGACAGGTGACCCACTGCCGGATCCCATGGTGGTACCTAAACGGAATATCAAGTTTGAACTTTCTACGATTTTTCATTTTTGAGCTATGCTGTTCACATACATACACACACACACAGGCCATTTGCTAAAAACCACTTTTTTGGACTCAGGGGACCTCAAAACGGATATTTCCGGTGAAAACTCGATATCGAAAATTTAACACGATTGCAATACTTCCTCTTACTAGGAGTAAGAGAAAGTAAAAATTAATAAAATGGTGCTCCTAGGTTTGTCTTACTTTCTTTAAATTCTAATTTTTTCAACCCATTAAAGTCTTAGTAATGTAGGGTACCAGGGTTTGATGATAATACGAATGAACAACCGAACTGGCACTAAACTTACAATGGATGTATTAACGATTTTATTGAGTAAGAAAAGAAGAATAGAGCGATTAAAGATTATGCGAATAGCGAATGATTATGGTTGATAGGTAGGATGGTGTTATTTCTCTCTCTTTGTGTATTCTACAATTAGCACGATAGCGCTACAAGTAACAATGATCATATAAAAGCATAAATACATCATTATTGGAGAAGTTACCGATTGGTAACACTCCAAGAGAACACAAAATCACTGTTCACTCTCCTTACTTGTGCGAGGAGATCACGAAGCAATTGCCTTTTAAGAAGTCAAGGGTGTTATTTGGAACAGATCGAGAAGACAGGTGTAGAACTAAAGGATTTGTAGGTAGATGACTGCAGGTCAATATGGAATTTCCTGTAACAACAGGTTTTGGCGATTTTGCGCTTTTGAAAGCGCGAGTATAGGTCGGTTGTAGGTGTAGTTAGGTTGGAGATGTAAAAAGGAGCGTTTATGGAGGATTCTCTGCATTGAAGGGATTGGATTCTTTGGAGATTTAAACGTTTGGTTGGTTAGAAGAATTTTGAAAATCGCTTGAAGTAATTTAACAAGTTATAACTCTTGCTTGTTCTAACAGTGGTAAGCTAGGATCAAGATGTTGATGTGACGACTAATATTTACTCATCCAAATTAAAATTGGAGAGTCACTCGTACTCTTGACTTCACTTATCGCTAGAGACAGCTTTTGAAGAGATTGACTTCATGGTTGAAGCCCATTCGTCCATAAATTGCAGTGGGTGTATCAGAGAATGTTATGCGTAGTTGAAGTGCGCTTGGTACCGCGTGATAGCGCCTTGATGCGATTGCTAATGAAACTACTTAGACAAGCTTTTCTGTAGCAAATTTATTGGTTATTGGTTCACATTATAGTAACATTTTGATGACGAACTGTAAGTAGAATGGCTGGGTTTTAGAGTATAGTTCATATGACTTCCAGAGAAGCATCCTAAAATAATAGTGGTAATAGAAAAAAACGAAAAACATAGAAAGCAAAGAGAAAAACCAAATCAGAATAAATAAATTCAAGAAAGCTCCCAGAAAAGGGCACATAACAGTTATGAATCAAATAGTCCTGTGAGAAGAGAGACTTCAATAGCCGCCTGCTGCTCGTGACTAAATAATCAAACTTGAAAATTGGTCGTGTGCCTTTGTTAACTTCTTCTCCGATATATACATGATAGTTTGAAGGTAGTTAACTAACTGTTAAACACCTTTCAGTACTTATTAACACCTTCACCCCAATTCATCTTAAATCATCTTTGATTATCTTCATCACTAACTTGTTCATAAAAAACAAAGGAATGAAAAAGTTGTAATCAATACGGTACTGTAGTTATCTTCTTTTTTTTATTGTAATTTATGATTATTATTATATTATAGTCATAATTAAACAACTTGAAAAGTTATTTAGATTAAGCAGATGGATAAACACGATGTAGCAATCTGGTGTGAAACACTCACACGGTCTTCCTCATATTCCTCTGGATACAATTATATATGAAATGTCAAATTTTCTTTATATATTTCAAGTTTCACTCATTTGTCCAGACATAAATATGTGGTGGAGGCTATAGAAGTGGTAGTGGGGAATTAAATGGCATCCTACCAACCTAGGCAAGGCGTGCTGCAGACTGCTTTACTCAGTAGAGCGGGCCAATTCTCACACCTAAGGCGAGTGCGCTAGCCACTAGACTAACGCGTGGGGACGCACACTATAAACCTATCATTTTTATTGAAACATCTTTCAAAAAACAAAACAAAAAAGAAGATATTTGGACAGTTGTGCGGAATTTATGGAATTAAATTTCAAATCTTATTTGTGAGGTTGGTTCAATGCTATTTTGGCGCTCTCTTCTGGCCTATAATGTAATCATTTCTCTACCTGCGTGCTTGTCTTCCCACCGCTACATTTATTCTAGGACAAATAAGTGAGATTTGAAGTTTTAAGGAAATTTGTCCTTTTATATACAACTAGCTAACCCGCCCACGCTTCGCTCAGGCTCAGTCTGATTTTTATGCTGAACCATGCGTGATTTGGATAATTTGTTTCGATGCTTTGGAATACTCTATCTACTAATTCTTCTTTTGAATGAACAATGTTGCAGAAATTAGATGGGAAGGTGATTTTTCCCGTTTCCGGATTTGTAGGAGCAGTGCCGTTACCGAGTTCGAGTAATTGTCTTGAAAACATGGCAGAATGTAGGATCGTTTTGAAGTTGAACTCTCATATTCGTTGTTAAATGAATTTTTTTTTACTGTGCTCCAAAGACCTGAATATTTCAAGCAGGCATGCAATTCATCAGCTGGTGTTGAGCGAGATGTCACTGGAAGTGTTTGCCTGAAGTCACCGGCTAGTAATACCAATGCTCCACCAAATGGAACCTGATTATTTCGCAAGTCTTTCAACGTATGGTCTAATGCTTCCAATGACTTCTTATAACCCATTGTACACTCATCCCATACAATGATTTTGCAAGCCCGAAGAACCTTTCCCATTCCTGATGTTTTAGAAATGTTACATGTTGTGTTTTCTGTGAAATGCATGTTTAAGTCATGACAGTTTAAGAACTGAATGCTACCTCCTTCCATTAATGTAGCAGCAATACCTGAAGAAGCAAGTGCTAACGAAATGTGGTTTTACGGATCAAGTGCGTTTGAACGGATTTTAGCTCGGAATTTCCCGTTTCCGTGGGAACTTCGGAATAGAGGTACTTATAAGTAGTTGAGAAAGAGGTTCAGAGAGTGAGCCACCATCGCAATGCGTCTGAGTTTGTCTATTTCTGCCAACCTCGCGAAACGCTCGGAGAAGTTCCCGTTTCCGTGGGAACTTCGGAGTAAGAAGTATATATAAACATTCTTATATAGAAATGCAACGTTGTGTAAAAATTACAAGTCAATCCATTGACTACTTTTCGAGTTTTGCGGCCACAAACATATGGATGCTGAATTTTTATATATATAGATTATATTAACAGGAGTAGGGGAAAATTTACTGAGCGTAACACACGATATTTTTAGTATTAAAGAAAATATGGATTTAGTTTATAAATATGATTCCTCAATTCACTATTATAATTAATAAACTGTTTGGAAAAAAGGGTTAAACCATCTTTTCCTTACTAATATTTAAACTATTCCCTACCTTCCCTAACAAAACTGTTTCCAGTTTCAATGAATGGTGAAGAATAATAGAATGGATATTATGAATGAGAGTTGTCAAAACGTGATGGAACGTATTGTCGTTTCGTACAAACACACATTCATAGTTAAAAATAGACATACCGCTTCTATATTATATATTTTTATATTATTTCATTCATATTTATGGGATATACTAATAATATTATTTATATGGGAAAAAAAATTATGAAAACTTCAGAAAAAAACAATTCAGCTGCGAATCACACGCTTAAACTTAATGCCATTAATATTTTCTCTTACTCTGTAGAAAAATTGCAGTTTATCGAAAATACATGTATTTCCCGTAAAGAAACGAGTTTTCAAAAATTTAATACGATCGCAATATGAAAAAAAAATCTGGTATGAAACACTCACACGAATTTCTTTAAACTGTAGTTTACAAAATTGTAATTGACAAATTTTATAGTTAGTATAAGCAAATTTAATGAAATTCATCGGTAATTTTAAGGAGAAAATCACGAAAAGTTGAAAAAAACTTTAACCTGGCTTTGAATAACCTGGCCTTTCCGGTAAACTAATTTTCTTGAAACTCAGAATTTTTAGCAATCTATTTATTTCTGATTAATTTTGTTTAGATGGTAGAACTGTATAACCAACTATGATAGCACTTTAAAGAAAAACATCACCCCTTCCCACCCCTAAAAGTGCCCTTAAATGAATTTTCCCAGAGAAATGTTTTAAATAAAACTTATATATCTTTGTATGCGTAGTTTATATAGGAAGTTTCAAGAAAATCGTCGGAGCCATGTTTGAGAAAATCGCGAAAAAGTGAAAAAAAAATCATTTAGTAAAGTGGTAAAGTAAACGCATTTCCGGTCATCAGATTTTTTTTCAAAGTTGGAATTCCTATAACATATTTAATTCTAATTAACATTATTTAGATAAAGAATTGTCTAATTAACTGAAATAGGTTTATTTAATGTTTCAAATAAAAGTTGTAGCTCTTTGTATGTGTAATTGATATACCAAGTTTAAATAAAATCGTCGGAACCATTTTTGAGAAAATTCCAAAAATGTAAAAAAAAAAACAGCTTGCAAAGTGGTACTTCCGGTAGAGGAACATGCTGTCCGATCCCATGGTGATTCCTAGATGGAATATCAAGTTTCAACTTTCTACGGTTTTTCGATTTTGAGCTATGTTGTTCACATACACACATACACCCAGAAAATTTTCTACAAACCATTTTTCTGGACTCAGGAACCTCAAAACGGATATTTCCGGTGAAAACTCGATATCTTAAATTTGGTGAAAGAGAAAGTAATAACCTTACCCGTCTCCCAAAAAAATCCTTAAATGAATTTACCCAGAGAAATGTTACAAATAAAAGTTGTGTAGCTCCTTACATGAGTAGTTTACATACTTAGTTTAAAGACGTTTTACAGAAAGTAGTAAAAAAAAAACGAAAAATACTTTCTTGTAAAAACTCATTTCCGGTTATCCGACTTTCTACAAACTCGGAATTTCAATAACATATTTAATGTTCTACTGAATTCATTCTAAAACATTCTAATGAATGTTATTTAGATGATAGAATTGTGTAATAAACTGAAATAGCACTTTAAAGGAAAACCATAACTCCATCCCTCCCCTCCCCAAAGTGCCCTTAAATGCATTTTTCCGGAGAAATGTTTCAAATAAAAAAATTATATATCCTATGTGTAGTTGATATAACAAGTTTGAACAAAATCATTGGTAACATTTCTGAGAAAATCGCAAAAAAGTGGGGGCGAAAAAAAAAACATTCAGTAAAGTGGTACTTCCGGTTGAGGAATTTTGACAGATAACTTAAACTGTCGATTGCCATGATGTTATCTTAACGGAATATCAAGTTTAAACTTTTTGCGATTTTTCGTTGTTCACTTACACACACACACAGACCATTTGCTAAAAACCACTTTTTTGGACTCAGGGGACCTCAAAAGGAATATTTCCGGTGAAAACCCGATATCGAAAATTTGTCACGATTACAATACTTCCTCTCTCACTAGGAGTAAGAGAAAGTAAAACGTAAAAAGTAAAGTAAGTAAGTTTCACCACTTAGCCTATACTCAACTTAGCCTAGCAAATAATCTTTTTTTGCAAGATTTTATTAGATGAATAAAAAGCCATTGTTGAGACTCCAAGTTTTTCTTGATTCGGAGACATTATATTCTGTTCGGAGACAATATTTTAAAACGGTATCGTACGTATCATTTAAAATTGTTGTTAATAAAGTCGTCGTCATTCATTAAATTGCTTTATCCTCAACTCTATGTCATCACACAAATTGTAATATGATTCACAGTCAGAAGATAGATATTTAGCTATGATTATTTACAGTTTTACTTAGAACACATGATCAGTATTGAATTAAAGCAAGAATAAAGAAAGATTAGTAGACCCTCTAACCCCCAGATAAATCAATTCCATGAACTACTACTACAAAGTACTTCTATGAAGTACTGCTATTAAAAAAAAACTAAGTTATTCCAATATCTAAATATAATCATTACACTAATCATACTATATTAGACGAAACACTGCCGTAATTTTCTATTGAATATATATTCGTAAAATAGATAGATGTATAAAATAGAATTACTAATGCAGAAATATAATGAGTACAACTCAAAATGGTCATACAATACCCAAAACGGTATGTAGGCTAATGGGTGTAGATGGGATAAACAGGATACAGTCCAAAATTATAATGTTCTGGACAGTATCAAGTTAAAACACTGGGTGAATCACTAGCTTAAACTAAGAAGTTTTCTATAGAAATAGTCTTTTAAAATCTATTACACAGTAATGAACCAAATTGTATTTTTAAGTTTTATTATATAATAGTTTCTTCTTAATATTTGGGGATTGTTTATTATATATACAAGGTCCATTTGCCCCTACTTTCGGTGTAGTATTTAGGATTTATATTTCATTTTCTTTAAGAAATAACTTGAGCTAACAAATCTTGCAATGAATCAAAACTATGGAACTTTATAAAATGCAACTATTTTATCTCTATAATAAAAAGTTGGTACTAAATTTTATGGCGCTAAACTTTGTTGTAAATTTTATGAATAAAACTCTCGTAATTTATTCTCAATAAATGACACAAAACTACTTTCCTAACAAAGCGATAAGTAATAAATAATAAATTCCTCAAAAATCTACATCCCATCCTTAATAATAATAATATATATTTTGTATTGGCTTGCGTAATGGTGGCACGATGAATGGTGATGGTGAATGGTGAACTGGAATGAAAACATAACTGACACACTTTACTCACAATTTATATTACGTATTTACAAAGTGAGTTATGAAATGAGTAAATTGAGAGAGGATATTGGACTGAGCGAAGGAAGAATGATGATTGCTGGCAGTTGCGTTGGCTGATATGCGAGTCGTCAGAAATGATGATGGAGCCAGTTAGAACTATGGCAGCGTCCTCATGATAGGTTAGTTAGTGTGGCTAGAAAAGCTGATGTTGAGATTTGTTAACTGGTCAAGATTGATCTAGTGGGTCGTTAAAGGCCTCAGATGGCCGGCTTTTTATTTTATTTTTCCTAGCACTTGATAGTAGCTAGAAACAGTTTACTTTGAGAGAGGTTGGTGCACTACAATCAGAAAAATCTAGTTTGTGCCACCCGGAACCTATTCAATGCACTGCCGGGCTAGCTGCCACTGTAATCTCATTACAGACGACACTAATCCCGGTTGGACTAAACCCGAGACCGCGTCCCAAGGATACCCTTCTTTAAAAATAAACCAAAACCAAAAAAAAAAATACGACTTTTAAGTTTAAATAAAATTGTCATTTCGAATTTGACCTCACGCCGTTGATTTAGTGGCTGACGCACTCGCTTTTGGTGCGACAAATTTGTGAGTAAAAACAGCATTGTAAGAAAAATTGGGGAGCTGTAATTAGTAGCGCAGCTTTGTAGCGAAAGCTAGAATTAAATGGCGGTGGGAACATACTTATTATTATTATTATTATTATTATTTGTCTGTGGGGAAGGAACCAAGCCCTACGCTATCCAAAGCCACAGTGGGGCCATACATCTACCCCAATAAAAACCACAACAAAATGGGTCTAGAACAAATACCCAGACCCCCCCAGTCTGAACAAATCGGACAATATAACCTTAAAGAGAAATAGCACCACAGACAACCTGTTCCAACCAAAGATCCTGAATCTAATTTCCTCATGTAACAGCAACCAAAGAGAGTAAAGGAAAAACAAAACCCAAAACCACTCTCTCGGACTGGAATGGGAGAAGCTGAATAAATATAGCGATGGACAGTCCATGAAAACACAGTTGAATTCAGTTCAATACATCCAATCGTTACGTGTCATTCTCATACCATTCTACCTTAAACATTCCTCTCTATTGTAAAGTCCAGGCAGTCTGTGTGTATTTATTAATATATTATTTAACCAGTGTTAACCAAGTCTTCTTCTTATATCATCAACCAGACCTAAATTCTCTCCAGCTAACACATCCTCTATACTCACAACCTAAGCATTCTGTCATAAGATGGATGGGTGTTTCCTCCACTGTCTCACAGACTCTACAAAAGGGATCCGGCATGAGCCCTATTACTTAGAGGTATCTCCTTAAACCACAATATCCAGTATGGGATCCAACTAGATGCCTGAGAGAGTTCCATGAAAGACACAGCTACGTCTCACTAACAGCCCTATCTGGAGATCCCCAGTGAGCATTTTAGACTGCCGACAACCAATTGTGCTCATCCATGAGGAGCTATCCATGACTGAAAGCTTGACAAATCTATCCACCTCCAAATACCCAAAAATTCCCATATAACCTGGTATCCAGACTAGAAGCAGATCCTTCAAAGAAGAAATCTCTTCCAGTTGTGATGGATGCAAGAAACTTGAAATAATATTAATTTTTAAATAAATCTAAATTATCAAAATATGTGACATTCCCTTGCAAAAGGACCAGCCAGGTAATACAAGTACAGTTACTAGGAATGTCCAAGAACCTTTATGGCTTTGTTCTATCCCCTTCTCCTCACAAGGGAGGCACTAAACGGACAAAGAGAAGAGATATTTTAGGACAGACTCGTTCTAGCTACCAAGTTGAAAACATCAGAGCCAGTATCAAGTTTTAAAGAGTTTATTCCAATTAAATTATAAGCATATTGTTGTGATAATCTAAAGTAACTTAAATTCTATTAGAGAATATATCTTTTGAAAAACAGTGTGACTTCTTTATTATTGCTATACACTTCTTCTCTTTTAAACTACGTATTTACAAGCCCTTCATACAAATCCGCTCGTGCTACACAACCAGCTACCACATATACATCATCTCACCATTACATTACACAGTCTTTGGGAACATACTTATCACAAACCCAAGGGATTTGCCATTTTATAAATAATTGTATTCATTGGAGTAAGAGAAAAACCGGGTGACTGTTTCACACCAGTTTTTTTTTTTTTTTTAATCATTTCTCTTCACTTTAACTTATAAACGAGCCAATTAAAAAAAATATATATATATAAAAAATCCTATAAGAAAAGGTTATTGTCTTTATTACAAAATAGTAGCTCGTTCGTGCGTACCAATGACACGGTTGCAGATGATCGCACACAAGATGGGATAAAAGGCGCCATGAGTAGAATAAAAGAAGATTCCCACGAAATCAGCGCGGTGAGCGCACGTTAAAAGAAAAAAAGGCTAGAGAATGACAATGCACTCACAGCTCTAGTACAGATTGTATGCGGTATATTTTATATATGGTGCCGCCAATAAAACACTGTGTGCGATATATTAAAATATAACTTTAATGTTACCATAGTAACATATTAAAATAACAATATTGTTTGGTGAAAAAAAAAAGTTTGTTTTATCATAATTCTCACTAAAACTAGTTACTAAATCCCAAAGTAACAATAACTTATCATTTCATTTTATAACCATTCTGACACATTTAAAAGTGCAAACTAAATAATTTATTATAGTCAATAAAAGAGCTATCTATTTAGAGAGAGATAATAAATTCCTAGGTGTATTGTGTGACGATGAACTTTGTATTCTTTCTGTTACAACTCTTCATTTTTTTCTATTTTATTTTCTTTTGAAGGGTGAAAGTTCAAAATATCGCTAAATTATCAGTATTGAAACCGATTTCTGTCAAAGAAAATTTACGATTTATGCCTCCTCAGAATGAAAAAATTGAATTAATTAATTGAATTAATAATTAACAATTTTTCTTTATATTTGTGCTATTAATATTTCAAATTTAAAGAAAAATCATTGAAGCATTTTCGAAAGAAATAAATAAAATAAATAAAATAAATCAAATACCTGTTCTATGAAGTCCATGGATTCAGATAATTGATTTTTCAATTTAGAATCCGAGCAATATTATTGAATATTGGTAGAACCACCAATAATTTATACTGGAATGGCCATTGTATAAGAAAGTTTCAAGTAAAAGAGATAAGACATTTTTTTTTAAACGTTAGTGCGAGATTTATTTCGCCAACGTTTCGTCATATATTAAGGACATCATCATCAGGGCTTTAAAATAACAAATAGCAATGACTAAAAATCAACAAGCCCATTCCTTTTATGATAAAAAAACATAAAAGTGAAATTGACAACAATTATTGTTATGTTGTAGCCCTGATGATGTCTTAAATATAAAATGAAACGTTGGCAAAAGTAAAGTTTGTTTTATTTAAACTGACCAAATTCCTCAATAATATACTATCCATTGTAAACTTATTTGATCAAAATATTAACACTTTTTTTATGAATTTTTGTTAATGTACGAATATAATGGAGTTGATTGGATGGAGAGATTTGGTCTGGTTTGATGAATTAACAAGACTTGGTTAACATTGGTTATACTGTATAATAATAATAAGTTACACGGACTTCACAGTAAAGATGGTAGATTAAGGTAGAGTGGAAGGGGTAATGACACGTTGATTGTTGAACTATATTGAACTATATATCTTCTCTGTGTCACGTCGCTGTATTTATATGGTTTCTCCCACTCTAATCCAAGAGAGTGGTCCTAGCATTTGTTTCTCTTCTCTGCTCTCTTTGGATACTGTTACAACGAGGGTCATTCAATAAGTAACGAGAAAAATCGCTTTGGCTCAGAAACGGTTTGTTTAATCAATATGTAAGCGGTTCGTTTCAGTGCGTCAAGTTGACATCCTTGTACTTAGTTTCTCATCAGCTGTTCGAGAGTATATGGTAAGCATAACCTCAAATGTATTCAGTTAACAATATGGAGTCCGCTCGAGCATTATACCTCGGAAGAACAACGCTCAGTGATTAGATTTTTATTTGCAGAGGGTATCAAAGATAGTGAAATCCACAAAAGAATGTTGAAAGTGTACGGGAATAATTGTATGAACCGTTTGAACGTTTACAAATGGGTAGAACAGTTTAAAAGTGGCCGCTTAAGGGTAAGTTCACGCTTTAATTCAGGACAACAGGCGTATTACTTGTTGAACTGATAGCTGAAGAAGTGCACGTGAGAGTTGGATCTGTCCATAATATTATTCCGAATAAGCTGTAGTATAAGAAAACTTATGCGAGATGGGTTCCAAGACAACTTACGGACGCCCACAAAGAAACCAAGAAAAAGTGGGGTGGAAGAACCTTGCACATCCCCCCCCTACAGCCCTAATCTCGCAAGTTTTTTGGTCCCCTGGATCAAAAAAAGTGGTTTTAAAAAAATGTTCTGTATGTGTGTGTGTGTGTGTGTGTGTGTGTGTAATGCATGTATGTGGACAGCGTAGCTCAAAAACGAAAAAGTCGCAGGAAGCTCACACTTGCCATCCTTGTTTGACTATCGCTAACGGATCCGACAGCATCTTTGGAATTTATCAAAACTGTATCACTTTACTTGAATGCATTTTCCAAGTTTCTGGCGATTTTCTTTAAACGTGATATATTAACTAGAAATTAATATTAAGTACTAATACTTTTATTTGAAACATTTTTCTGGGAAAATTCATTTAGGGAACTTTAAAGAGTGAAGCGCGGTGGGGGGTAATGTTTCCCTCTAAAATGCTATTTTAGTTTATTATACAATTCTTTTATCTAAAAATTATATTAATTAGAATGAAATATGTTGGCAAAATTTTGTAGTTTGAAAAATAATTGGATGACCAGAAGTACATTTTTACTGTCCGTCTCAGATTGTTTATTTTTGTTTTTCTTCCGTCTGACGATTTCGGGCATTCGCATGTCTTCAAATAAAGAAGATGTAACATCGTATGTCAACATTTATAGCGCATTCAACACGAACAAAACCGTAAGTCTTTCTGTCTTTTTAAAATAATCTCAATAATAAAGAATAGGATATACCATAAATTTGAAATAAAAGTAAATGAAGAACATAAAATGATAATAAAAATAATTAACGAAAGGAATAACAGAGTAAGACATTACTAGAATAAGCGTACCCAGATAGAAATAGTAATAATAAAAGGCAAGAATTAGTGAGTGACTTATACTTGGAACTATGTTAACACCATCTCTCCTCCTTACTCTTCTAGTCCAATTACTACATCAAACTTAACATACCACTTCCTATTTTAACTGTGTCATACTAAAATATAAAATGAACTCTCTTTTTAATATTCATTCATTCTAACCATTTTTTTATGTTACGAATTGTTGTTACATTTCATTAAGAATCCACTTTTAATGGGAGAATCAAATCTTTTTGTTTCAAAAATATTATTTTACCCACCTCCCACGGTTATCTTTGAGCAATTAATGCTCCTTCGTTATCCTTCACGAATCTTGGACGCTAAATAACTCATGCTGTGATAATAATAATAAAAATCTTCTTGGAATATTGAAGAAACAAGGTGACAATCAGAGGAATGGAGGAGAAATTCAAAATCTAATTTGTAAAATGTTAAGTACGTCTATATAATATGCGACACTTAACGTAAGCCCTATTGGAGAAGACTTCGTTCATAATTTTCTCTTGCTTTCTAGCTGAATAAAGTTGATGTTCCAAAGTTTTGTATGGTAAACAATAAACCAGCCTATGTCCCTAATACTTTTGCTTTCTGTCAACATAATTACTAATCCATTTCCAAATGAATTTAAGAGAGAAAAACAGATTAATTGAAAAGAGTCTGCTTCAAGTTATACGGATAAACAAAATATCCCCTTTGTTAAAAAATATAACCACTGAGAAGTGTCTATTTCGCTAGATTAAACTAATTTTTTATTTTTGTTGGCTAAGTTTTTGAAAAAAAACAAACAAACTTTTTACGTCACAAGAGGCCGTTGAATACCGTTTCGTCATAAAATTCTTGATATTGGATGGTTTGTCGCCAACAGAAATCCATCCAAAGTTGGTAAAACTGTATATGGAGTCTGCACCTTTGTTATTAACAGCAAAAAAAAAAAATGGGTAACTCACTTTTAACATCGATTGAAGATGATCCACGTAAAAAGGACGGCCAAAAACTGCAATAAAAATATCGAGAAGATACACAATAATATGGTTCTATACGATCGACGATTAAAGGTGTATGAGATAGCTAAGGCTGTAGGCATCTCAGAAGAAAGGGTTGTCGCCAATAGAAATCCATCCAAAGTTGGTAAAAATGTATATGGAGTCTGCACCTTTGTTATTAACAGCAAAAAAAAAAAAAAAATGGGCAACTCATTTTTAACATGGTCGTACATCGATTGAAGATGATCCACGTAAAAAGGAATCATTAACAAACCCAAATATAGAGCCAAAAACTGCAATTAACAAACAAAATATAGAGAAGATACACAATAATATGGTACTATACGATCGACGATTAAAGGTGTATGAGATAGCTAAGGCTGTAGCCATCTCAGAAGAAAGGGTACGGCACATTTTACACAAAGAACTCAGTATGAGAAAGCTTGCCCGCAAGGGGTATCTGCTGCATGCAGTTACTTGGGGGAGTAGCGATCCCACGGGTTTTTTTTGGGGGGGGGGCATTAGCCGATCAGGCCATAGCCATCCTTATACACTCTTACCTTCACAAATTTACAAATAATAATAATAAAAAAAAAAAATCAACGAGTTTTGAAAGCATACTCTGATCTATTTCATTTACGCTAATAAATACATTCATATTGATCCATTTCATTCGCGCTAATAAATACATTCACACTAGTTACAGTCATATCCGAACACTCACTATACTTATTATATACAATTTAAGCAATTTGGGATGGGGATCCCACGGGTTACCACAGTTCACTACTCCATACACTTCGTCAGAACAGTACACAATACACTTAAAACTGCATACATTCTACACTTTACAGATAAGGACACAAATAGTACACAAACTAGGGTCTCCGGCCATAGTTAATTGGTGTAAGCCAAGGGAGAAGGAGGGGATTAGCTCAGTGGTAGCGCACGAAGGGACTAGCAACGCGGAGGTCCCGGATTCGAGGTCCCAGCATGTTGCCCATAGATTTTATCTTCCTAGGAGCCTCTACAACTCACTCCGATGTCCGGTGATGGACAGAGTTGTCTGCAGCTAGAGGACACTGCTTGGAGGCCGGCATTGCATTGAGAAGGCTCCGGGAGGTACAATAAATCTTTCAAGTTGCAGTGCGATAATCCCCTACAACAATCTACAATCTACGTCACAATTGACATTCTAAGAAAGTTCGAAAGTCGCGTGGATTGAATCAGCCTCTCAATATCCCCCCTCCAATCATGCCTTTCATCAATTTTCTGAAGCCTTTTTTTTTAAATATACACATTTCAAACGTGTAATATTAAATATTAAAAATAATAATCAAATTGGTGTTAATAATTATTATTATTATTAAATTATAATTGTTTATTAATTAAACTAATAATATAAATATCGTTTTAAATGCAAATTTATTAGCCTCAAATTATTTGCCTCTCACTTAATTAATTAATAATAGCGCCTGATAGGTGAACGTTAATTAATTAAACTGTATAATGATTTATTAGGTCGATTTTATAACTATATATTTTCTCCTTTTACTTCCTTGCTTTCAAAAAAAGAAAAACAAAACGCCCAATAATATAATATAATCAAATAAAGTTTCAGAACTGAAAAAATGTCTAATAAACTTCTTGAAAATATCAATAACCGTTGCTATTCTCCTGGGCAGGTAGGTATCTTCATTTTCCATGTCGAACGCTCGCAAAACCATGTTTTGAAACACTTACACAAATTTCTCTTTTATCCAATTCTCACAGTTTTGATGTTTAATTTTCATATTTCCCACCTGGTGAGAGAACAGTAAATTGCACTGAATAGAATTATAAAAGGAAGCCTAATATCTCGGACTCCTCAGGATCCCCAAGAAATAAATTTTTCCGGACAAATTTTCCTAATAAAAGTTTTTCCATTTCGAAACATTTTTCTAGGAAAAATGAGTTTTGGAGGTACCCGGTGAGAGCGGTTCACTCAGACTATTGCAAAGTATCTTCCGGTATACTTATAATATAATCCGGTCTACTATATTATAATTTAGGAGAGAATTCAACATGTTTAATACATACAAAATTTGAGGAATTAACCAGAACGACTTTACAGAAAGTGATTCCAGATTTTTTTTTTTTTTTTTTTTTGTATTTTGAAAGGTGCATAACATCAATGGTCCTTTGCACCTGAACTATATTAAATAGACACTTTACCTTTTAATAAACACTCTATATATAAAAAGAACACGCATCCTTATAAATACATTCATTCTGATAAAAACAACATGCATCCTTATAAATACATTCATCCTTATAAATACATTCATCCTTATACATACATTTATCCATTAAAACAAAATTACGCTTCTCACATACGTCTATTTACAAGAGAGTGGAGTACTCTATATTCCTCACACTCTATGAAGATTCTAAACCTATCCACATTCACACAAACTTTCACATACGTGCCGGGATGCCAAACCCGACACAGGCCCACCCGTCCTAGAAATAGTGGCTCCCGAGAAATGCTGGAAGACGTCCTGCCCGTAGCAGGAAGTCAAGAAATTCGCCACCCTTGCTCCGGCATTGGCCTCCCCACACTTCATTCACACGCACATTCATACAACCTATAACCTAAACTACTAAAAATAAGCATTTTAAATTAAACTTGTACAGTAAAGTGTCTATTACTAGATTAAGTGAAAAACATTTATATCTTTAAGAAACTGCAGAGTGTTCTGTACGCTACCTTCGTTGTCGCTCAGTACTTCTGTTAATACCGAAGGAAAATTAAGGTTTTCCCTAGCTCTCACATACTTGGTACATTGGTTCCAGTTTTTAGTTATTTTATCTAAGACAGCCGCAAAGAGTTTCCTTAAACTTGTTATATCTATGAATTATACTTATAAAAAAAGCTGTTACTTTTATTTTAAACACTATATTGGAAAATTTGATTCCTTTTTCTGTAAAAAAGTGACCACCTTCTTCACGAACAGAGAAAGTCAAGAGGAGAGCATCGTTCTGGAAAACCCTTCCAGAACTGAAACAGGCTAAGGAGGACATGGTTCGGGAAAAAGTCAGTGGCCTGCATCAGTCACAACAAAAATAGGCTTCGCAGGCTAACGCCTTTCCTCACAGGGCACCTAGATTAAGGAATAGCACTCATAAATTCTATGGGCAGTTGGAGCAGACTCCAATATACCTCCTACCGCACTGCATGGCTATTATTAAAAAAAAAAAAAGGTTTAGAAACCTGGGCGCACCCATGAAGGAGGATATATTTCCAACTATCTTCAGTGTTTTTCAGGATTTCTTTAAAGAAATCCTTTGGAATCGTAGGGGAATCTGGGAGGGGTGTTGTATGTTGAAAGAGCTAGTGTTCGCAATACCTTCATAGTTAAATACGTTTAAACAATTTATATACATATGATAAGTGCATGTGTTTAGTTTTATTAATGCACACTTAATGAAAGAAATAATTATTACTCCACATTCTTTGTTTAAATAACAAGTTATATCAATTAAGATATTTATTAAATAAAAGTATTTAACTGCCTGGGAGGGTATTGTACTGTCTTCATAATAATTTACTAATCTATTAGGCCGTGTCCTAAGTGTAGAGAGTGGGTAACCTATGCTTTTTATCCTCTCTTCATTAGTCGCTATTTTAAGCTCAAAGCAGTAACTCATTATGCAGCACTCCCTTGAATAGGTCGCAGTGTAATACCTATACACTCTTAATTGTGAAAACCCAAGTTTGTTACTTCTGGTTTTTCTGGGTAGTGTTAATAAATTGGCCCTTTTGTCGACTTGGCGGCTGGGTTCTGGCATAGGTTTATCGTAAAATCACATGGTTGATACTTCCGGTTAGTTTCCTGCCGTGCAACTTGTGGGAGCCCATTTAATTATTATCTACGATCATCAGCCAAGTAGCAGTGTATTGGTCAAGACTCAAGAGTTGGATGCACATACGAATTATTTCCTTATCCCTATTTTTCCTCCCCCCCTTTTCTCCGACATGGGCTAAGGACACATGGGTCTTCCAACACCGGCAACCAGGGATTCTTCGTTTCATAGTAAGCGCCATTCCTTTGGCTTATTGAAAATGATAATAAATAATATTTGCTACCCATTTTTAAATTTAATTTATATATTCATTTTTCCTATATGTTTAGTGACTTAATTTCCCATTTGCTCACCAATTACATTATATTATATACATTCCACTCTATATTTTCCTGGGTTACTCTTTACATTTTGCTGTTTTCCTTAAACAGAGCCCACCACCCGAGATGTCTCACCTCAATATATATTTTATATATTTCCTATAAATACAAACATTTTTATATACTTTTTATTAATATAAATTAAATACTTTTCAGAGGGAATTAAATTATTCCAACTTCTGCAGTTTCTATTGGCTGAATGATCGGAAGCTGAGGCTTGTAATGCAAATGTCGGAGTCCGTCTCAGATAGATGGGAGGCGCATAAAAAGCAGGGCTTGCTAATAGTTCAGGGCAGTCTTAATCACCATTAAGCAGTTTGAATATAAATAAGAGGTCTTTCCGACATCGTCTATCTTGCAACGATTCCAACAAAATTTCCTCTGCTAGCCTTTCATTTCTCCTCAGTAGGTAGACAAACTTATTTTCGAATCCTTTCGGATTTTCTTGTTGCCCAAAGTAGTATATGCAGATAAGAGATGCATATTCGAGCCTAGGAGGTGTTGTACAAAAAATCAATAGAGCCTTTACATCTACAATATCCTTGCAGTGGCTCCCTAGAGAAAGCCTTGAAATTTGGATGCTTCCCTTGCATATGTAATCTATATGGGAACTCAAAGTCAGACTTCAGTCCAGAAAGACAGTCCATATCTTTTACAATTTTAAATCTCCTGACCTTTACGTCGACCTAGGTAGTAACTGGTTCAATATTTATTATTACACATACATTTACAAGACATACTCTACTATATAAGACTTTCATAACCACGGATGGAAACATATACATACAATCGCGCCGCCACGAGAGTGTGTGTGAAACATTGTTTCATATGAGGGAACCTCAGAAAAGTATCTTTCAAAAAAAAGGGACCGGGGAAGGGGTGAGACAAACCCCCAATTGGTGTAGCAGTTTGTTAATATATATAATAAAATTAGTAAACATAATTAAAATGTACAATATAATTTATATTTAGGAAGTGATGGTGGGGGAATTGTAGTAATAATAACGGATGGGGAATGATTGTGTGTTGACAAAGTTTTTAATGTTCTCAATGGATTGCAACAATGAGCTTGGCATTAATCCAAACACAAAGCCTTTCACAATGCTTTACATATCAACCGCACTTCCATTCACTATTCACTAAACAAATAAAAAATTCTTTCCTTTCCACATTGCTTCTTTTTTTTTCATTTTTTTTTATTATTTTTTTTATTTTTCTAAACTTTGTCCATTCATACTTTAAACTATCAGTCTGTAAAATATGAAACGTGCCTTCACTTTTATTATACAAAATTTATAACTATTTTTACTTTCTCTTACTCCTAGTAAGAGCAAGTATTGTAATCGTGTCAAATTTTCGATATGAGTTTTCACCGGAAATATCCGTTTTGAGGTCCCCTGAGTCCAAAAAAGTGGTTTTTAGCAAATGGTCTGTGTGTGTGTGTGCGTGTCTGTGTGTATGTATGTGAACAGCATAGCTCAAAAACGAAAAATCGTAGAAAGTTCAAAATTGATATTCCGTTTATTATCACCATGGGATCCGACAGTGGGGTCATCTGTCAAAATTCCTTAACAGGAAGTACTACTTTACTAGTTTTTTTTTTTTATACGTTTTTGCAATTTTTCTCAAAAATGGCTCCAACGATCTTCTTTAAACTTGACATATCAACTACACATACTAACAGCTACAACTTTTATTTGAAACATTTCTCCGGAAAAATTCATTTAAGGGCACTTCTGAGGGAGAGGTGGGGTTAGGTTTTCATTTTAACTGCTATTTCAGTTTATTAGACAATTCTGTCATCTAAATAATGTTAATTAGAATTAAACATGTTGTTCAAATTCCGAGTTTGAAAAAATCGAATAACCGGAAGTGCGTTTGTTTTAACACTTTATTAAATGATTTTTTTTCACTTTTTTCGCGATTTTCTCAAAAAATAGCTCCGACGATTTTCTTGAAACTTCCTATATAAACTAAACATGCAAAGATCTACACCTTTTATTTAAAACATTTATCTAGAAAAATTAATTTAAGGGCACTGGGAAGGGTGGGGGTTATGTTTTTCTCTAAAGTGCTATCATTGTTGATTATAACAATTCTATCATCCAAACAAAATTAATTAGAAATAAATAAATGGCCAAAATTCCAAGTTTTAAGAAATTTAGTAAACCGGAAGTGCGCTTTTACTGAACAGTGTTTTCAAATTTCGGTAAATTTGGTACACAAACTATAAAATTTGTCAATTATAATTTTGAGAACAGGAGTAAGACAAAGTTGTGTGTGTGTTTCACACCAGATTTTTTTATCTATGAAACTAACAGTTGTGAAACACTCACACGACTTCCTTTTACTACAATTTACATAATTGTAAAATTGAGTAATTCATTTCACATATAATTCAATTCGTATATAATTACTAGATATTTAATTGTTTTCGATTTACGTGAATGGAAGATTTTAAACTTTATAAATGGATTTTTTTACTTTCTCTTACTCCTAGTAAGAAGAAGTATTGTAATTGTGTCAATTTTTGATATCGAGTTTTCACCGGAAATTTCTGTTTTGAGGTCCCCGGAATCCAAAAAAGTGGTTTTCAGCAAATGGTCTGTGTGTGTGTGTGTGTGTGTGTGTGTGTATGTATGTATGTGAACAGCATAGCTCAAAAACTAAAAATTCTTAGAAAGTTCAAACTTCATATTCCATTTAGGTATCACCATGAGATCCTACAGTGGGTCATCTGTCAAAATTCCTCAACCGGAAGTACCACTTTACTAGGTGTTTTTTTTTTTTTTTTTTACTTTATTGCGATTTTCTCAAAAATTGCTCCGACGATTTTCTTGAAACTTGGTAGATCAACTACATATACAAAAAGAGCTATAACTTTTATTTGAAACATTTCTCCAGGGAAAATTCATTTAAGGACAGTTTTTTGGGAGAGGGGTAGTGTGAGGTTTTCCCTCTAAAATGCTATTTCGGGTTTATTATACAATTCTGTCATCTAAATAATATTAATTACAATTCTGAGTTTCAAGAAAAATTAGTAAACCGGAAAATGCGTTTTTACTGTACATTATTTTTTTTTTTTTTTTTTTTTTGGTTTTTCAGTTTTCTCCATTAAAACACCGAGGAATTTCATTAAATGTGGTACAATATCTATAAAATTTATCAATTTCAATTTTGAAAACTGGAGAGTACGAGAAAGTTGTGTGAGTGTTTCACACCAGATTTTTTTTTTTTTTTTTTTTGAGAAAAGCATAACCTTCCCGTCCACACAAATGAATTTTCTCGAGAAAAACTTTCAACAAAAGTCACAGAAAATTTGAAAAAAAAAATACCCAATAAAAACGCACTTTCGGTCAACCAATTTTCTTCTAACTTAGGATTTTGGCAAATATATTTAATGCTATAATGGAGAATAGAATCGTACAGTAAAATTAAGTAGCACTTTAGAGGAAAACATAAACGCCCCGCCCCCAAATCTAAAATCCCCTTAAAAATGAATTTTCCTAGAGAAATGTTTGAAAGAAAAGTATGTGTAGTTAATATACGAAGTTTAAAGAAAATCATTAGAACCGTTTATTACAATAAAATCGCAAAAAAAAAAAACTGAAAAACCATTCAGTAAAGTGTTTAATTCCGGTTGAGGAATTTTTGACCAACTTGTCGTGATACCAAAACGAAATGTCAATTATGAATTTTCTAGAAAATTTTTCATGCAGAGACACACACACACAGAATATTTTTTGAAAACCATTTTTTACAGACTTTAAGGGACATCAAAACATATATTTCCGGTGAAAACTCTATATCGAAAATTTTACACGACCACAATATTTCCACTAACTGCAGTTTGGGAAAGTAAAAACGATTGTTGAAGTTTTTTATTTTTCTCTCTCTTGAGAAATGGGGGGGGGGGGTCAATCGAGTTTATTCCTTGACTTCTATTATTTACAGCCTTTGATATCACAATTGTTTTACATTTTGAAGTTATGTGTACATCCGAAATTGGTGGTCAAGTACTGCAACGGAAGTAGGTGAAAAAAATAATTGTCATGGAGTAAAACCTCTGAAAAAAAAAATCTTTAGTTTTTTATCTTCTTCTAGAGGATTAAGTCCTTGTCTTTACAGACTTGTGTTTCCTCATGAGCTTCTGTCTACATACATACCAAGATATTTGCAAGTGTCAGCAATGTATATGATTGCTGTCAAGAATATAGTAAATATAAACTGATAAAGGGCATCACTCATCTAGAATATACGGTAGCGTGAACAATTTTTTTTTTATTAATTATTATTTTCCTTCTTTTGGTTCAAGTTTGTAGTTCGGTATACAGGGGAAAGTTGCGGATTAAATACTGTAGGTAAGAGCTAGATGTGTGGTAAGAATTTCTCTAGCAGTTGTAGTGCAAGAAAGAAATGAAAGAAAATAAGAATTTTGAGAATTGTTTAGTAAAATAATTTTGTGAATTTTAGCTAGTTCAAATAGTGTATTTTAGTGAAGGGGAAAGAGCCAGGTACTATAATTTAGGTCAATGGTACTGAAGAGACAAGGGACAAGTAACAGTTAGGATAAGACAATACACTCCTTCCAGACATACCAGCATTATTTGAAAAGATTTGAACTAACAAGACAAGGCATTCTTTCAAGACAGTCTGCATTCTGCTATCAAACAAAAACCGTCTGACCGAACCAGAACACTTGTACCAGTAAACATCAGTGGCAGTTTTAAGTTAAAACATAAGAGTTTTGCACTTAATAATTGATTTATAAACATAATAGTTGTGATATTATAAAGTATTTAAATTCACTTAGGGAATAATATATTTATTTCAAAAACAGTGGTGATCTTTTACTTATTTCTAATACTTCTCTCTCTATCTTAAACATACACACAAGCCCTTTACAAAACCGCTCGTGCTACACAAACCACTATTACAAACATACAACACATTCACATCAATAACATTTCACAGTGAACGAACATATTGATTTTTGGAAGTATCATCTGTGAACAGGGGACCGAAAATACTGGTAGACGCTTCCGACCCTAATAGGAAAAAGGAGAGAAGTCCAAACTGTGCCTATGCAGGAAGAAGTAATCGTTTAGGCAATACCTAAGTATTTTGTAATAGGTTAACGAGGGTTGTTTGATTTGAAAAACTATCCTGATGCTTGCCTTGGATGCTTATGTAGAACGCAATACCCTGTAATAAGTGATTTACTAATAGAAGGGGTGCGCATAAACTGCACTCTTGCAGTTTACGATTATAGATTATAACAAAATGGTAAAATATTTGGTTCGAAGAAAGAATTAATATAGTGGAGTGTATTGGTGCTATCTTGGGCAGATTACGGAGTGCCACGGTATATAAGCAAGGGGTTTATATTTCTATGGAGATTTTTATTGCACTTTCATTGGTATTAAAGCTCTTATGACTAGGATGCATTATGAGTTAAACACATTCAATAATAACCATTAAAATTGATTTCTTATTTTCCGAAAGATGCCTAGGAATTCCATTAATGGTCCAGGAGTTTCATATATTCTGTAATCCACATTATGATCCCGAAGTTAGATAGATATATTAAGAAACCCATTTATTTGTACTCCTAATGGTTTTAATGTTACAATTCCTAGGATCCTTCTCCCACCAAAAGACATACCATTTTTATTCATATATTCATTCTTACTTCACCACGATGACATGCATCTGGTAATTTGCGAGGTGTAAAAAAGTATTTTTTCCTTTCAAACCAACCTTAAGTTTCTAGAATATATACTTTAATCACGCTTGATAAGCATCCTTGTCTTATATCCTACACCGTATGAAAGACAATTAGATGAATTACAAACGAACAAATTTTTTCTTCTTTTTTTTTCAAAATGATATTTGAGATACGCAGTACTAAGCACTTCCATATATCAGATTTTTCCGAATTCATATTTATTAAAATAGAAATTTTGTTTACTTTATAAAACTATTTTTACACAATTAATCAGTTGAATAAAATTAGTTAAAAACAGCGATGATGTGATAAACAAATGAAAATTATACATCAATGAGATAATAGATAAAAAATCGGCAAGGTAGCAATAGATCACGAAATAACTACGCGAAAATAGAAATGAAACAATGAATTTCAGTTTTAATTATAGAAATGAAACAATGAATAAAATTAGAAAAAAAAGAAGTTCAAATAATATTTAAGACAATAATAGAGAGAGAGAGGGCCAGTTTTATTAATAGCCTAATTAAATAACGGCCACAAATTGAATGGTTGAGTGGTGAATTTCAATATCACAACAACAACAACCTGTGAGGGACCAACAGTTTGAAACACTAAATTTATTCAGATGTTTATCTAATAATTTTCCAACTGTACAAGAAACCTTCAACAAGTATGCTGATGTTATCATATAGACAGCACAGTAATACACCAAATAGATAATGGACAACTCATTATCTACAACACTCTGTTATTATATGATTAACTTGACAGGTTTACTTGTGAAATTGTTAACCTGCCATTCTTTTTTCTTCTTTTTTTTTTTTTTCATTTTGTTAACATTCATTATATAATTAAAAGTGAATTATCCATTTAAGAATTTTATAGAAATTAATCCAATCAGTAATCCAGACAAAATAAATTTTGCATTTTTCATAAATTTGAATTCGTCTAAAGAGTTATTTAACTTAAAAAAATAATTATAACCCCTACCACCAGGAAACAGTTCATTTACTCCAGTAACATGTTATGTAGGAGAAGACTTAGAAGCACCTGGATACGCGGGTACAGAGGCGATAAGAGGGCGGACGGATTGGCTAGAGTGGAATCAAAATTATTGTTTTGTGGTCCCAGGCCGGCAGCAATCACCAAGCAGTTTTCGGACAGAGATGTCAAACAATGGAAGAAAAGGAAATTGGAGAAGCAAGCAAGGTCATGAAGGGGCGTCATTCGGCTAGAACTTTTTTTTTTTTTTTTTTTTTTTTTTTTAAATTAAAGGTGTGTCAATATCTATGGTCATTGGCGCCCGGAGCTTTCTCAGTGCATAGCCGGTCTCCGGACAGTGCACTCTCGCTACAAACAGCAATTCTACATACACTTGTATGAACAAGACATGTCAATATATTAAACAATCTAATGAAAACTTTTTTATAAAGCAAGTCTATGTAAGAAAATCATCCAAATCATATCAACAGTTTCATTGTTGGTGAAGATGAAATTTCATTTTGGACGTGCATTAAATATTTTCCTTCCCATAAATAAATAAGAAGATGTTAAAAAGCGAGTGGTTTGCTTGAGGAAAAGGAAAGTGGTCACGGTTCCGAGTATTATATTTATGGGGTTGAAGGTGTTGTAAATTATTTCTAATTTTGTAGAACCATGAACAGATGGAAAAGATTAATAAAGAGCTGGGAATCATGAGGATTTTATTATTTTTAAAATGCAACCTACAGCTTTCGTTGGGTCTTGCTTTAACCATAGCACGAATAGCTTTTTTTTTTTGGATGCGAAAAATTCTTGATGTACATGGGCTGTTTCCCCAAAATATTATCCCATAGGAAGCCGTTGATTGGAGTTTTCCAAAATATCCTACTTTCAAGGCCTCGAGATTGAAGATTAGAGTTAATTTTTTCAAGAGAAATACTGTTCGGTATTTATCCATATTTGAATTTGCCGCCGTTAAAATATTATAACTTATAACTATTTAGGCTGTGTCCTAATTGTAAAGAGGGGGTAGTCCCTTTAAAATTGCCCTCTCTAGGTCAGTCACAAGTTAACACTCAGACAAGAAAGATGTATGTGTGTAATACGTAATTTCATTTGTCTACTCAATTTAGACTTCCGCTTCCCCTTTTGTGAAAACCCAGGTGTTATCACTTCTGGTTTTCCTCGGGGTCAGTATTGATAAGTTGATTTCTTGTCGAGTGAGTGTCTCCGGATTCTCCCGGCCTGTTAAGGTTGATTGTCTAAGCACGTGGTCTACTTCCGGTTGCTTCTCCGGCCTTACAGCTTTCCTGGAGCCCGTTTAAATCTTCATCTATTTTCATCAGCCGTACTGTGTGGACAACGACGCTGGAATTACAGGCATATGGTTCTTTTTTGTTTCCTTTCCTGTCTCCTATTTCCTTGAATTCCCCATATGGGCTGAAGGACTTCAGTCGGACCACACTAACTTTAAAGGTGTCTGCGTTTAAGGTAAGCGCCACTCCTTTTGGCTTGTTGAATTTAATAAATATTTTTTGCTACTCATTTTGCATTTATTTAATATTCATTTGTTCATGTTATATGAGCCCATCGGCTCACTCTTTCTTTAATCTTGCTATACAGTCTACTTACTATTTTCGGTAATTTAATATTCACATTTTCAAATTTTACTTTATTTCATTTAATTTTATTTTACAGAACTCACCTTTTAATTTTCGTTTACAATTTTATTTTTTTACCTGTTTTTTACCAAACAAATACTATGGTCGAAACTTTAGGAGCCAGTGAACCTATATGTTCTTTCCAGCGCAGATCTACAGAAATGTGGAGTCTAAGAAATTTTTTAGAGGCTTCTAGGAAGAAAAAATCTAAGGGTAAGTACTGGACTCGAACCCGGGTCCTCCGCGTGGGAGTCCAACACGCTAACCACTGACCTAATCCCTTCCCTCTTTCTTTATTCCACTATCAAAGAAGTCGACACCAATGTCCTGACTATAACTCAGTACTTGAGTCCATCTTTATCTCCGCCAATTCCGCTGCGATTACTTGACATTTCTTAAAATGCCCAAAGAGATGGTGGAACGTTTATTAATGCTAGAATATTTATTAAATGATATTAGACAGGGATGCTTGAATCACCTTCTCTCCTTGAGTAAGATATACAATTGTGAGTCCTGAGTCATTTACACAAAAATTGGCAGGAAATCTAACCATTAATCTGGTGTGAAACTTTAATGCCACTTTCCTTCCTGCTATTAATATCATCAGCCAATAAAATGACCAAATTTCCTTTAAACTTCAATTTTAAACTTCATTTGCCCAGACAAGTAAGAGCAAATATATATTGTAGTCAATATTGATTATAATCATGCACCAATAACACATTACACCACTCGCATATAAAATTGGACACTTACAGGGTCCCAAGCCTGTAGTAGTCACCAAACAGTTAAACAATGGAAGAAAAGGAAATTGGATGTAGTCTTTAATGCACGAAGGGGTGTCTCTCACTAAAATTCACTTATTATTATTATTATTCAAGGAAGGGGAGGCCAAAACCCTACGCTATCCAAAGCCTCCTTGGGCCCATATAGCTTCCCCTAAGGAATAACAACTACTGGGTCTGGAACAAAAGTCCAGGGCCAGGTTTCACCACAAACAGAACAAATCGGACCAAAACCTTAAAAGGACATAGCTTAAGATCCTCTAGTGATATCCTATTCCGGCCGAAGGTCCTAAACCTAATCTCCTCACAGCCCAAACAATCTGTCATTAGATGCATGGGTGTTTCCTCCTCCGTCTCACAAACTCTACAAAAGGGGTCAGGCATGGAGTCCCCATTGTATAGAGATGTCTCACAATGCCCAGTGAGGAAGCCAACCAGATGCCTGAGAGAGATCCGTGAAAGACATCGGATCCCGCTACTCAAAGCTCCGTCCGGACCCCCAATGAGTATCTTAGACTGCAGACAACCCACTGCACTCATCCATTAGGATGAGTGCTGCGAAGTCATCCACGTCACCTGAGAAACCTGACAAACATCTGCCAGAAGACACACCAACAGCAGACTCGGGACCAATGAAAGGGAGAAAGGCGCCTAATTTGGCAAATCTATCCACCTCTTCATTCCCAAAGATTCCATATGACCTGGAACCCAGACCAGAAGCACATCCTTCAATGAAGAAAGATCTTCCAGTCTTTTAGAACATAAAATTCGCTTACTAGGAGTAAAAAAAAAAGTGAAAATAGACTGGAGATGTAGCCTTTAATGCAGAATTGAGGATTAAGGATAGAGCTGTGGGGGGGAGGCTTTTTAGGTATAGCTTTTTGTTTTTTATTTTTGCGGGAGGTAAAAGTCCAATTCGCTTATGCCCCGCAGTTTAGAGTATTTTATGTAATAATACTTATTAAAATTAATAATAATACATGCAACATAAATTTCTGAAATCCCGGATAAGATGAATTCTAGGAATGTATTATTTATGGACTATGTTGATGAAAACATTTCTTTCTTGGCGAAAAGCTTAGTAGATGAAGATTAGATTTGACGAGAAAGGTTTAGTAAGTACGACTTGAATATGAGACGGTAAATGTGCCACTTTATTTACTAGTCAATGATTTTTTTTTTCTTTTGTTTAACCTGTTAGTTGCTCAGAAGCCCAATCACCACCATATCCTAAAACTAAATTGTTTTCTGCAACAACCTGTGACGGCCAAGGCCAGCCAGCAAAGAAAGATTTGTATTGGGTGATGTATGGTAAGTACCTAGGTCAGTTTCCCATTACTGTTTAGTCCTAGCCTTCGTAGCACCAGATTTGATACAAACGTAGCTTCTCCTTGTTTTCTCATGATGCTGAGTCAATTCTATTTCGCCCTCAAACGATTGGAATCCTAACTTTTCCCTTTAGCTCTTTAAACTTTAGAAAAAACTCTTATAGTTTTATTTACTTTTGATGGCATATATTTTTGAAAAATTTAAAGATATTTATGGAGGAAATCGCAGCAACGAGGATTGAATAAATATAAATTGAAATTGTTACTTTGAAATTTGATTCTGTTTACATCATTGGTAATTTGCAATCACATAACCTTTTTATTGAAAAACGAGTATCACTATAAGATACTAATGATGAAGTTATGTTTCAAAATTCATGCTGATGAACTAGATCGTTAACGACCCCTTTCAAATAACGAGCTAAAGAGGGTAATACTTCAAAAAAAAAAAACATAAACAAAATTGCATGATTTTGAAATTTTATTAAGTAATAAAAACAACAACAGAGCCCGAGTTAAGTAAATTGGTAAAGAGAGATACGATTCTCGTAGTGGTGAGATATTAGGAGCATCAGAGGGAAGAAAAACGTGAAGGTGGTAACCTTGGAGATGGATATTATCTAATGAGAAGAAGAAGCCAGGTCAGTAGGGGGCAAGCCGGGCACGACCAAACAGCGCCATCCTAGCCGGTTGACATTGTCAGGCGAATAACTTACATAGATAAAATAACCCACACATTTTACTAGTAATTCTTTTGCTCCCTGCATTTTATATTCCTTCTTTTTATTTTTTTATTTTAACTTCACTTAACAAAAAAACCAGTACAAAATACTATTAACATACCCAAGATATAATCACAAATTATATACTATTGTGTAACAACATCAACTACATAGATCGTATTTCTAAAACTAATATACATTCTACTTGTGACTAATTTTTTTTTTTCTCTTCTTTATTTTGAACTTCTTTTCTGTTTTCTAGTTTTTGGTTTATTTCAATTGGTGACTAGATAAGTTTGATTTGTTCCCCAGTGGAACGAGGAAACTTAAAAAAGCAGATAAGCAAGGCATGTGTAAGAGAGCTGGACGCCTCAACTACCATCCAGCAATACAGTCCAGTGTGACAACACGTGCCTATACACAAAACCATACTGTACTATCAGACCAGGAACACGCAGCCCTTGATAGGGCAAACTGAGGCAAAGACAGTTCTTCCGCCTCACGAGACTCTTCAACTAACTCGTAACTCTAAAATCTTGCATTAAAATAATTTATTTCGAAAATAATTCTCATTTTGAGATGTTTAATTTTTATAATTAATTTTTGTATTTTATTTTCATACTGAATTATTTCTCTAGTATTTTTTTTAATTATTATTATTTATTGATTATTTACACCTGTTATAAGCTTTAACAATAGTAAATTTGTTAATTGTGGAAAATTAATAATAAAGGGAGCAGAGAAGTCACTCAGTAATGAAATTCCGATTTACTCACTTAGTAGATCACGAGGCCACAGACGTTTTAGTCTTCGTGTAGAATTTACATGATTAGTGATGGATACAAGTTCACGCGACAAGAGGATTGACATGAGAGGATAAAAATGTTGAGAAATTTGTTGTAACGGAATATGGATTTCTTGACGGGATGGGATGTATGGTATATTTAAATATGTAAGGATTGTATGATTGGAGACAAAGAAAGGAGCTGAAACGATTTTGCAGAGGATTTTGGAATGGTGGGATTGGATATCATAATTAGATCGTTTGGTTGAACCCCACACAGTTCGGTGCCGTAAGCCCGAATTGGTAGGTTTAAGTATGGCTTTTTAGATTAGAAGTTTGTTAATAAGTATTAGATTAGATCGCATCAGCATTTTTTAATGTTGAATTAGTGCCCGTCGAATAAATCTGGTATGTGGATTCCAGGTGAGGCATCGGTCCAAGTATAGTCCTAAGTAGCGAAGTTTTTTTACTGAGTGTAAGGCGACATTGTCTTAATAAACTGGAGCAGTAGTGAGTCGTCGGAAAGTCAAAGAAATGGTTTTGTTCTTTTCAGCACTAAGTTTGATTCCCCATTTGTTGCCATTTGCTGAAGTGAATTCAGGTATTCAGTGGCATATCAGTGTATAAATGGAGTAAAGGACGGATCCAAGTATACTTTTAGTCAGTATGACACTTTATTTTATTAACTACAAGTTCCATCATAGAAAGGAAGGGATTAGCTCAGTGGTAGGTAGCGCGCTGGATTAGCAACGCCGGAGGTCTTGGGTCGCGTCCAGCAGTGATTGCCCTTATATTTAAGAAATAGTCTTCCTAGGAGACTATTCAGCTCACTGTCCGATGATGCGACAGTGTAATCTTATAGATATTTCAGGTCGCAGTGCAATATACTCTATAACAATCTATATTACATGTAATATAACAACATGTTTATGTTTCTCAGTGCTGTAAAAAATGTAAACTATTAATGTTCCACTAAAAATTCTTTTACCACATCTTTAAGGCTATCTACGAGTATACTATATTAAAGCCGTGATAAAGATAGGAAATACTGATACAAAACGTTGGCAAAATTGAATGTTTCTTTCTTGACCGATCTTCACCAATAAATCAACGGTCAACAAATACTTTTGTATTAATACAAATAATAATAAAAAATAGTCTTTTGTTCTTATCCAATGTCAACACAAACTATTAATATATTAAAAGCCAAATTCTAAAAGTATATACAGGCTAAATCACAAATTTAAGTTTTGAGATAAGCAAACAGAATTTTGGTTTCCATTTGATTATTGATTATTTACTTAGCAGTAAGAAATTGTTTTAACTTACACCAAGGATATCTTACTATAAAGATTTTTTTAGCTAAATAAAGATAAAACAAGATAGTTGAATGACCTGAATGAAGGACATACAGCATAATAATCATTATTTATGTAGTACTAGCAAATAATAGTAAAAAGACTAAAGTTGATTGAAAAACATAAATATGAATGAAGATGCTTTAAGGAAAGAGCCGCCAATCATCTAGAGAGCATACCCAGTGTCCTTGACGTAGAAAACTAATAAATAAAGTTCTCAAGAGTTCTGTAACATTTCTTACAAAATATTCACCCCTCTATTGAACAACTAGTAATATACTTCTCAAGTCTTCTTCAACACTCATCAGAATGATACTACACCAAGTAGGAGCCCTAAAAAAAAACCTCTCTTTTGCCATCAATCTCACCACATATTAAATTTATGAAGAGGGAAATATATTATTTAGACCCTTCAACGCAGAGTAAAGAAGAATAAAAAAAACCTTTGAAAATTAAATTATAGAAAGTTTAAAGAAATAATAGAAACAATTAAGGCTGTGATTTGCTGTAATTAATTTAAAGAACTTAATGAAAAAGTATATATATAGTAGAAAGGTAAGGGGGGAAATGAAAGGAATATTGGTAAACCTGTGATTAATATTGGTAAGTTCCCTTTTTACTTTCTCTTACTCCTAGTAGTTCTGAGTAAGTATTGTAATCGTGTCACATTTTCGATATCGAGTTTTCACCAGAAATATCCGTTTTGAGGTCCACTGAGTCCAAAAAAGTGGTTTTTAGCAAATGGGTGTGGTGTGTGTGTGTGTGTGTGTATATGTGAACAGCATCGCTCAAAAACGAAAAACCTAGAAAGTTGAAACTTGATATTCCGTTCAAGTATCACCATGGAATCTGACAGTACATTATCTGTCAAAATTTCTCAACCGGAAGTACCATTTTACTAGTTCGTTTTTTTTTTGTTTTTTTTTACGTTTTTGCGTTTTTCTCAAAAATAACTTGGACGATTTTCTTCAAACTTGTTATATAAACTGCACATACAAAGAGCTACACTATTATCTGTAACATTTCTCTGGCAAAATGTATTTAAGGGCACTTTTGGGGGAGGGGTGGGGGTCAGGTTTTCATCTAAAGTGCTATTTCAGTTTATTAGATTATTTTGTTATCTAATTAATGTTAATTAGAATATTAGATATGTTGTTGAAATTCCGAGTTTGAAAAAAAATCGGATAACCGGAAGTGCGTTTGTTTTAACTCTTTACTAAATGATTTTTTTTCTCACTTTTTCGCGATTTCTCAAAAATGGCTCTGCCGATTTTCTTGAAACATCTTATATGAACTAAACATACAAAGATCTAAAACTTTTATTTTAAACATTTCTCGGGAAATATTCATTTAAGGGCACTTTTAGGGGTGAGGGTGCGGTTATGTTTTTCTCTAAAGTGCTATCATAGATGATTATACAATTCTATCATCCAAACGAAATTAATTAGAAATAAATAGATGGCCCAAATTCCGAGTTTCAAGAAAATTAGTAAACTGGAAGTGCGCTTTTACTAAACCATTTTTTTCAGTTTTCGACAAATTTCATTAAATTTGGTACACTAACTATAAAATTTGTCAATTATAATTTTGAGAATTGGAGTAAGAGAAAGTTGTGGGAGTGTTTCACACCAGATTTTTTTTTTATGTATAAAGATTTTTGGTCAATTTATAAAAATTGAATTTCTAATCTCTAGTTCATATTGCTAGAAAATTGCTGGTTCAATTGAAAATTTGGAACTAAGACTGGGGGGATTTAAATTATATAATTTATTACTCCTATACAATAATGTGTTGTTCATCTAGAAATTCCTACTTACATTGCAGATTCAAAGGATTTTAACATATATGTGGAGAAGGCCCTTAAAGACTGCTAAAGAAACTGTGAAGACATGGAAGTAAAGATAGGGGACAAATGTTTTATATACTTTATAGTTTGCTGATGATCAGCTGGAAATAGCTTCCGATGAAGAAGATCGATCTTGAGTATATGTTGAGGAAGCTATTAGAAGTGTACTCCGTATGGGGTTTGGCAATTAGTAAACAGAAAATGGAGTATATGGCATTTAATGCACCTATGACTCCTCCCTCCATTTATGATTGGATATTACCTCGGAGTGATGAATTTAAAAATACTTGGGAATTTTTATTGATGAAAAAGGCTTGACAGAGATATATCCCATAAAATAGCCCAAGAAAAAAAGTTAATTAACATGCTGTGGAATAAAAGTGTGCATATAGAGACAAAAAGAAGTACATTTGACGCTTTCTTCGTGGGCGCTACTCTTTACGGGGCCGAAGCTTGGACCATTAGGAAAAAAGAGGGGACGAGATTTTTGGCTCTGGAGATAGACTTCTGGCGAAGAAGCTGTGGCATTTTCAGGATTCCTAACTCTTTGTATAGCATAATATCCTGGAAAAAATTGATCAGAAGAGATTGATGTGGGTCGGTCACCCAATGAGAATGGATGACGTCAGGTTGCCGAAAAGGATTTTTTTTTTTATACTCCAGAGGATAGTAAAAGGAAAGGAAAAGAAGGGCAGAAGTAAGAAGATGTGGAGGAAATCAAAATAGCCTTTCTTGACACACTCATCATTCGCAACCGTGACAACTCATTCACACAACTGGTACACTCAACCCACTTACTCTGGAAGACTGCTACACTTCCTCTCAGACCATCCTTTACACCAAAAAATAAACACCATAAAAAATCTATATAACCGTGCAATCCATATCGGACTCCTCGTTCCACCAGGACAATATAAAAAAAAAAAAAAAAAAAAAAAAAAACCAAAAAAAAAAATTTTAGGGTAAAAATGACTATCCTATTCATCTAATTCTCAAAACTATCCAAAAATACACAAACAAACCTCCAACGCAGAACCCTCAAAATATTTCACCTAACACAAATACTGAACCTCCCATTTACCACTCGCTCACGTTCATTAGTCCTATTTCCAATAGAATCAATAACATCCTCAAAAACTTTATCCCAACCTCCGAACAGACTTCTCTCCCACCAAAAAAACCCCTATTGAAAAAACTAACACAACACATACGGTATACAAAGTTTAATATATTACACCCAACTGCAACGCTTGTTACAAATGTGAATCCAAACAGTTTTTACAAAAAAAGACTCAGACAACACGAACTGGACATTATTAACAAAAAAAAATGGCAGCACTACTCTGTCCTAACATGTTCTGACTTTCAATCATGCCATCGATTTCAATAAACCTTCCATTTTAACCACTTAACCTAACTATTCAAAACGTCTTCTATCCGTATCCTTTCAAATTCACCTTCATCCGAATTCTATCAATTTTAAAAAAGACAAAGAAATCATAACTTCAACTTATAACAATATTTTTCTAACATAAAAAAAAATTCTCGCCAGCAATTTGTTCTTCCAAATTTAAAATTGCCGCGCCTAACTATACACATTTTTCTTATCCCTCCCACCTTTTAACAGTTTTTTAAATTTTTAAAAAATACTCTCTCTTCATTTCAGTCTCAACGTTCTCACTCAACGTCTACTCCTCTCCTACCCTAAAGGTATCTTTATCTGTCTTATTTTCTCTTAATGTTAATATCATTTTATTTAATTTTTTAACAGCAACCAAAGAGATGCTCAGCAACCCCAAAGAGAAGCTCAACCACTCTCTGGACTGGAGCGGGAGAAGTTGCATAAATATAGTGACGGACAGTCCATAAAAAGACAGTTGAATTCAGTTAAATACATCCAATCGCTACGTGTCATTTTCATACCATTCTACCTTCAAACATTTCTCTATTGTAAAGTCCAGGCAGTCTGTGTCTCTTTATTAATATATTAGTTAACCAGTGTTAACCAAGTCTTCTTCTTATATCATCGAACCAGACCTAAATTCTCTCCACCTAATATATACATTATAATTTACTGTCACTTCTGTTTTATAATTTCTTCTCTTAACATTTCTTTGATTTAAATTTTTCTTTTTTTGTTTCTATGCACTTTTTTTGTAACTACTATACAGTAAAATACTGTATTTTCTCCATTAAAGTTTTACAGAGCTGCTGAAGACGGGCACCAATGGTACCCGAAACGTAGAGCAACAAAAAATTCTTTTTCTTTAAAAACTCCTCTGGCCATTGCCGTATAAACATGTGATGGATGCCAGAAATATAAAAATATATTTAATTTGAAATAATCAAAAATATCAAGAAAAATGTAACATTCCCTTGCAAAAGGGGACTATTCAGGTAGAAGACCACCACTGTCTTTTAGAGTTCATGAACCTTGTTAGCATTGTCTACCCCTACTTCTCACAGGGGAAGATTTGAACGAAAAATTAGAAGACATAACTTCAAGACAGTCTGAGTTAGACATTCACCAGAACACATCAGGACTGTGCCAGTTATAAGTTAAAACATAAGAGTTTATTCCAAGTAATTTCAGTAAATTAATAAGCATAGTGTCTGTGTTATCCTTAAATCTCCTTAAAGAATATATGCTTAAATTTAATATCCTTAAAGAATATATTTAATTAATCTTCCAGTGTTTTCTTAATTATTCTTATTACTTCTCTCTCTTAAAACTTACTAACACAAGCCCTTTTACTCGTATTACACGAGCTACTACAACACATCACCAACTACATTTCAAACATCTCATTATAATTCCTTTTATTTTTCCAAGCTGTCAAATTTCGATTAATTTTTAAGTTGGTCGTCTTAGTTAAACCACGCTTCTAATATTTAAACTACAACGAAAAACACTAGCCCCTTAAAACGGAAGTATTGTAAATTAAAGAAAGTAATTAATGTTTTTAAGAAAGCTTTAAGTCTTTTAAATTAAATAAATTCAATGAGCTTTTATTGAAATTGGAGTGTTTAAATCAAAGAAATATGGTACTTAAATAAACCCAATGAAATTGTGTAAAACATTATGTTTAAGCTAACAAAACTAAATCTATTAAAGTCATACAGGCAACAAATTGGTCTAGTGCCTCAAAAAAAAAAGCAGAGAAAGATATTGTAGATAGGTTTGTTTCAATAACATGGAACATCTTCTATTAGTAGGAGCAAGGAGATGAATTGGACGGCAGCAGCAAGAGAGTGTCTTGTAGAATATTTGTAAGTGTGTAAATCTCTCTGTACGTATGTATGTAGGTGTGTTGTGTGGAAAAACAGGGTGGTTATAGAAAAGAAGGTAGAAAGATAAAAATAACTTCCATTTCTAACCCAGTATATATCTACTTCCTGGTTAGGGTGTATATTAGGGCACAAGGGGAATCCTTGTAGGAGTATGTACGTACATGCCACTACCCTCTTTAAATGTTCGATATCAAAGCACGTGTGTCTACTGTACCCATGTCAGACAACAGACAAAGCTTACTTCTGTTCTTATGTTTAACAATCTACAGTTATTACTTCACGCTATAAAGATTATTATACTTTATGGAAAATAAAACAGAGAGAAATTAAACGGAAAAGAACAAAAGTTAAAATTAATGATATAAGGAAAGTTAAAAAAAAGGAATGATATAGAGGAAGTTAAAAATGATTTAACGAAAGTGTACCAAATTTAATAAAATTCATCGAAAACTAAAAAAAAAAAAACTGTTCATTAAAAGCGCACACTTCCGGTTTACTAATTTTCTTGAAACTCGGAATTTTGGCCACCTATTTATTTCTAATTAAAATTTTGTTGGGGTGATAGAATTGTATAATCAACTATGATAGCACTTTAGAGAAAAACATAACCCGACCCTTTCCTAGAAATGCCCTTAAATGAATTTTGTCACAGAAATGTTTTAAATAAAAGTTGTAGATCTTTGTATGCTTGGTTTATATATGAAGTTTCAAAAAAAAATCATCGGAGCCATTTTTGAGAAAATCGCGAAAAAGAGAAAAAATTATTTTGTATAGTGGTAAAGTAAACGCACTTCCGGTCATCCGATTTTTTTTCAAATTCGGAATTTCAACAACATATTTCATTGTAATTAACATTATTTAGATGACAGAATTGTCTAATAAACTGAAATAGCACTTTAAATGAAAAGCTCTCCCCCAAAAGTGCCCTTAAATTAATTTTCCCGAAGAAATATATCAAATAAAAGTTGTAGCTCTTTGTATGTGTAGTTGAAGAAAATCGTCCGAGTCATTTTTGAGAAAAATACAAAAAAGTAAAAAACAAAAACAACTAGTAAGGTGGTACTTCCGGTTGAGAAATTTTGACAGATAACGTACTGTGAGATCTCACGGTGATACCTAAACAGAATATCAAGTTGTGATATTCTACGATTTCCCTTTTTTTTTTGCTATATTGTTCACATACATACACACACACAGACCATTTGCTAAAAACCACTTTTTTTGGACTCAGGGGACCTCAAAACGGATATTTCCGGTGAAAACTCGATATCGAAAATTTGACACGATTACAATACGTCCTCTTAGTAAAGAGAAAGTAACAAATAAGTGACTTACTTCCGGTTGATAGTTTTCACCAAAACTAATTGTCACATGCAGTAAGTTTGAGCTTCCTGCTTCGTGATTTTTTTTTTATAATTTTTTAGATATTTTGTTCATACAGACAAACATACATATTACATTCGGTAAAAACCATTATTTTCGTATTCAAAGAATCTCAAAATAGGTATTTCCCCAATTTCTCCGGTGGAAACCTAATTTGAAAATTTTCAAATTCAAAAGTTCTCAGCCTTTGCGAACAGCTGATTGTACAGGAATAAAAAAAATGCTTTATACAATAGCACACAGCACAAAATAAATAAATAAATAAATAAATAAAGCCACGCCATTCATGTTCGCCACCATTTCCAGAAACCAATCCCCCATTCACCATAAAATCACAGAATTAATAGAACCAATTATAAAAAAATATAATTAAATATTGAATTAAAAAATTCTACGTTTTCTCATGTTTTTTGTTTATATATATATATACATAATTTTAATGGAACTGATATTTAAGACAGCTAATTTGGATGAGTATCAGATAAGAATTAATAAAACAATAAAGCCAAAGTTAATTAAGTAATTAAGAGCGATTTTTTTTTTTGAAAGTTCTGAATAACAAAAAAAGATACCGAGAGGTCAAAAAAACTGTACAACACAGAATAAAGTAAAAGTTAAGATATATAAAGATTTTATAATCAAATTAAAAATGATTTACATGGTAAAGTAAAAACTCATAAACAATATAATGGAACTAAAGCGTACTGTTCGTGTTTAAAATATTAGTTTATATATATATATATATATATATATTGTGTGTTTGAAGGAAATCATAAATCTTATAAGCTATTGTATTGTAATTAAATTTTATTATAAATTATAAATGGAATATTTTTTAAATATTTATTTGATTACTATCATCTAATATCATCTCTTAGATTTTTTGCTATTAATTATTTCACTCGTATATGATTGCTAATACCAACTATTAAGTTGGGGGTTTTTGAATGCTAGAAAATAACTGAACATATAGTTTGAGAGGTCAATATTAACTGAGCTAATCTAGCGGTGTAATAGAATAGAATCCGAAGATAAGGATCCAAAGCAGCGAGAGAGATGTAATGGAATCGTTTAATGTGATTCCTGATGTAGAAGATGTCTTGAAGAGGGCGGAAGTTAGTTTGAAATTTTGGAAGTTAGTGCTCGAATTATTAATACGGATTTTATAAAAATAAACTGTATTTGAACAATGATTTTTAACGTAATAAATGGTAACTAATAACAACAAAATACTTAGAATTAAATAGAAGATAAATAACTAATAAATTAGAATGATAAATAAACGAACTAAAATGCACTACTAAAAGATAATAAGTTTAAATAAAACTGTATATGGACGCGTAAACTGCTGCTCGTATATGAAGACGTGCTCGTATAATTGTATATGATATAATCCTTCCCTCTTCCAATGGGGCGAGTTTATATATTGGTGTTGGCCACACTCACACCAAGACATCTGTCCTAGTGTGCGACCTTGTGCGAACTTCGTAGTTTGGTGACCCGATTTGGATCAGTGGCCAGCCTTATCGGCGCTTGCTTTTGATGTAAGGGTATTTACCCTTGGTTATGCTGTTTGGCTGCGGCCTTGTTTTGAAGTCAGTCAGCTGGCTAGGCCACTAGTTGTAAATTATTCTTCCACTAGTTGTAAATTATTCTTTCTTTGTTGGGTTTGACATTGCTATGACTTTGCTAAGTCAATGACTTTGCCATGTCATTACAGAGAAAAACACAAAATTGAATATCTCACTCGCTACTTAGCCCAGACTAGCGTGGAAGACTGTGTATATATACAGCTGAGCTAGCCCTACAAGGGACAGTCTTTAGAACAGTTTATACAGCGGTTACATCCAGTCAGCAACCAACTACTACACTTCTCTTCACTCAGTCTAAATCTCTCGTTACCTAATTTCTATTTAAGTGTAAAGTTCTGGCAATTTTGTATTACTTTTCCATTATACAGTGATCAGCATTATTTCCAGTTTATTTCATCTCTTAAACTCAATTCTTCCCTTCTCATACCCACGATAGGCGCGAGATTAGCACGGGAGGTTGTACCCTTCGATTTTCTCTTCCTAGAAGCCTCTACAGCTCACTGTCCAATGATGGGCAGTGTTGTCTATAACGAGAGAACACTGCCCGGAAGCCGGCAGTGCATTGAGAAGGACAAAAACTGGACAAAAAGGATTATTAATTCTGGAATTAAATTATGTGGTTATGAATGAATTTTTTGCAACAAAGACTTTATATGTAGAAAAATGGGATTTCCTTGTGTTGATTTGTAAATTGTTTATCGTAAAAGATGGCGATAGAACTTTCAGCATTAGAATTCGGTATTTTGTCCTATTTGTACGCATAATTAGGTAGACGCTGTTTTTATTGTTTATTGAGTATTTTATCTTACTTGTAGTAATAAAAAGGGCGAATTGGTTGTTATATTCAACATAGATGAACTTTTATTAACACATTAATAAATGTTAGACCAAATGTGTAACTAGAGAGCTTATAAATAACATTTCTCTCCATCTCTTCCAATTTAACGTGAACAAAAACTTCAAGAAAAACCGTTTAAAAAGACGATCTCCTTATTACGAAATATTATTTTAATTATTAATAATTTATTAATTTAAATTCGCTGTATATTTATCTCAAACATATTACTATATATTAAATCGGTGACTTTCAATGGCCGACAAAAATTATCATGCACCCAAAGAGCTCATCCTTTTTATTAGCTTAACATTATTGACAGAGAAATAGTGCAGTTAATAATGAAAAATTACATTATAGCACGCAATAATACTTTATTTAGGTTAACTAAAAAGAACTTCTATAAAGATTAAAAAAAAGTAAATAAAAACAGATAATGATTAACCTCATTCTTTCATAAACGATTTATTTACTTCGTCAAAAGAAGAAGAAAGATAGAAATCGTCCTATAATCTGTTGAAAATTAATCCATTTGTTCTCACATAAGTTTTTTACTAAACATATAAACATGCAGCCGTAATATCAAGGTTTTCGTTTTTCTTTTTTATTTTCATTTTCTTTTTAATCATCTGTGGAGAGGTAAGCCCTATCCCTATACAAAGCATCTTGGGCCCTTACATCCGAAAGTTCGAAGCCTACTCAGTACACCACCGGAAAGTGTTCTCTCACTACAGATAATATTATCCTTTAACTGACAGTTATAATCTAAGGGTAGCTCTGCTGGACTTGAATTTCAAAAATTCTTCGTTGTTAGTCCAATGCGATACCAATGAGCAAACCTCGCCCTTGTTTATCATATAAGATTTATTTCGAATGTGACTGTTCGACATTTTATGTGAGTTAATAGCCTTATTCAAAAATGAAAAATTGCAAGAAGATCAAATATGATGTTTAAATATCAGAAGAAGATACATTTCTTTGGTTTTAGGCCAAATCACGCGTCAATTTCGACCCATTCACAACACTAATTCCCCCGTCTTTCAATTTTATTAGATAATTTTTTCGAAAAAATGCATTCGCTAGTAGAGTTGTAATATTAAATGTTTTTCCAATGTCAATTCAACGTTCACATTACTTGGAGATCGAATTTCGATCCTAAGATTTTTAATATAGCACCCCGGGCTGCTCTGCTAACTTAAGGGCATCCTTCCAGCCACTTATTATCTTATCCTAAATTTTTAATATGGTACCCCGGGCTGCTCTGGAAACTTAATGGCATTCTTCCAGCCACTTATTATCTTATCCTAAAGTCTTTACTTATCCGATAGGTATTTTCAAGTACAAATCGGATCATTTTTCTCTCCTTTCAATCATATCGAAGCTGGAGTGCCGCAAGGCAGCATTCTAAGTCCTATCCTTTACTAAGTATACACTGCAGACATCCCAACACATCCTGATACCATCCTTCTCACCTATGCAGATGATACTGCTATCCTGTCTTCCAATAATGATCCCGTAACAGCCCATAGAAAATTGGTTCAAAAAATGGGTCATTAAACTTAATGAAAATAAGTCCCAAAACATTACCTTCACTCTACGTCGCATTACTCTTCCTCTACAAGTTACTTAGAGAACCTTGATTCTTTTGATGTTCATCACGTTAGGCATTTAAATACTGGGCAATCTAAAGGTGAATGTGACAAACTTGGTGGAAACTATAATAGCAAATATAACGAAGAAAGTTTGCAAGGTGGTGATTATCATTTCCCTTCTGACATTCATGTTAATGATTTCTCAGCAACAGGACCTAAAGTATTGGAATATTATTATAATAATGGTCATACTAAAGAAGATATACGAAAGACGTATTTCAATATACCGAAGAGCCAGGATATGGGGTACAGCAGTACCAATTTATATAAGAAGAGGTTTATTACGCCGCGTACGAAATTTAGAATTAAATGGAATCCTAAGGCTAATATGATTGATGCCCCTAGTATTTTGAATGATTCTGATACATTTGGTAAATTTTGTGAAAAGTTACAAATAAATAAGCTACCTCCTTTGTTGTGTGTTAGCCCTTTTAATGGAGAACAAAAAAGTGAATCTATAAAAGATGGTACACAAATGATTGTTACATATGTAACTTGAAGAGTAAGAACATATTACAGATTTATGTTTAGTAGTAGATTGTATAACCAAAGTGTGTAATGTTATAGCAGATGGAAGCTAGAAGAATAAACTTATTTGAGAAATTGGAGGAGTTTTATTCATTAAAATCCTGGCCTGCTTACTTCGTTCAAGTGGTGTTCTGTGTAATGACATGGCAAAGTCATTGACATCGGCAAAGTACGCCAAAGAAATAATCAACAAAGGGTGAAAACAGTAACACTGTTGGTCGCCGACAGCCGCGGTCAACCAAACAAACAACAAAGCCTTTTCATCAATTCTCACATCAAAAGGCAGGCACCGCGATAACTATGGCCACTAAATAAGGTCAGAAAACTGCGAAGGTCGCACAAGGCGGCACACTAAGACAGATGTCTTGGTGTGAGTGTGAACAACAGTATATATAAACTCTATGATATACGACGAGAGCATTATTATATCATCTACGACCAAACTATACACGAGCGGCAATTCACAGTTATATTCAACTTATCATTCTCGTAGTTGTGCACTTTAGTTCGTTATTTTAACCATTCTAAGTTATCAGCTATTTATCTTCTATTTATTATTAAGTATTTTATTATAGTTATTAGTTACCATTTATCACGTTTAAATTATTGTTAAAATACAGTTTATTTTTATATAGAAAACCGTTTAATAATTCGAGCACTAACTTCCAAATCTCTCAAACTAACTTCCGCCTCTTCAAGACATCTGCTACTCCAGGAATCACACATCAAACGATTCCATTACACCTAATATCTGATTCCATTACATCTGTACGAACCTGAATTATATGTCAACAAACTTAAATTTGTGGCGTTTTGCAGTATTAATAGTATTGATATGAATGTTGTTATTGATATACTGGAAATGTTCCATGAAAATGTATCTGGACGGAATTACGTTAAAATCTATAGTTTACTGCAGGATTGCCACAACCGGCGTGCATACACTCTTCGATACGAATCTTATGTCTACTACAACTTAATTCCCTTACCAGTGGTCAACGTTGCTCGCTATCTTGGGCTTTACTTAGACCGAAGACATACATGGGAATCCTCATACACGACTTAAACGAATAGAACTAAACAGACGCTTTCGACAATTTAAAAGACTACTGGACCACAAATCTAAACTCTCCCTAGACAACAAAAGACTAATTTATACATCTATTTTAAAGCCTATCTGGGCGTACGGAATAGAACTATGGGGTTCAACCAAACGCTCAAATCTCCAAAGACTCCAACCCCTACAATCCAGAATCCTCCGTAACATTGTGAACGCTCCTTTTTACGTCTCCAACCGAACCATACATACTGATCTTAATATACCGTTCATTGCTCAAGTCGCCCAAACCCGTTACAGGAAATTCCATATTAACCTACAGACTCACACAAACCCTTTAATTCAACACCTGTCTTCCCGAACACTTCCTAATAACCCTCCTAGACGTCTTAAAAGACAATGGCCTCGTGATCTCCTCTCAAGTGAAGAGAGTCAATAGTGATTTTGTATAGTTTTGGAGTGTTACCATTGGGTAGCTTCTCCACTCATTTTGTATTTATGTTCTTTGTATGATTGTTACTTATAGCACTATCGCGCTGATTGTAGCATGAATAAAGATTAAAAAAAAAAGAAAAAAGATTTCTAATAATAAAACTGAAATTTACAAAATACGTATAATGGATGTGAGAAAGAAAGAGAATTAAAAAGAATGGATTTTTAGAGAAATAAACTTATGCTGAACACTGTATAATGAATAGAACACACAAATTGCAAGGACTGTACAGTAAAATAGAAGTTAGGAAGCCGAGAAAATAAATAAAGAGACAGACTGGCTGAGTAATAAGAAGGTAGTACATAGGTTACTGATTAATGTAAACTCCCCCTGAACTGTACTATTGTCGCTTTATTTATACGAATCAAACTAACCCTCCCTAGTATGTCCTAGGGCCTAGTAACTAACTTTCGATTCATTCAATGTGTGCTTCTCCACTGTTCGGATCCTATGAATCTTTATGATTCGGATCCTATTAGAGTACAGTTGTAGAAATTTGGAAAAGACTTTAAACAGTTATTTATGTCATGATTTATTGTTTGTTTAGGTATTCTCATAGAATTAAGTAAAATAAACTTGACATCTGCAATCTAAAAATTTAATAAGAAGAATACACAAACTAGAAAATTCAAAGAACATCAGTTTTTTACTCTTAAGAGACCACTAATATACAAATCTCCTGGATAATTCAATTTCGAAAAGTTGGCAGATCACAATATTTCTTAACATTAAATAACTAGACAGTTATAACGGTTTGCATTTTCAGTGAGACAACTGGATCCTATTATTTACTCTTACAGCGAAGAAAAAAACAAACAAACAAACAAAATCATAAGTGTCTTGAGATGACATAATAGTAAACAATATTTGTCGTAAGTAGTTGGGGGTGATAAGCAATGTACCCCTACTATTTCTTAACGCCCTTTACCCTGAAGCGAAATGGCAAATTTTCTTAATACTTACAATTCTTATTAGTGTTTATAATCGTCGGCATTTTCATGGAGAAAATTATAAAAGACTGAAAACCTATTCAGTAAAGTCGCACTTCCGGTCAACCGATTTTCATCGAACTGAGAATTTGAGCAACTTATATAATTCTAATTAATATTATTTAGTTGAAAGAATTGTATAAGCACATTGTCGAACTAAAAATAGCACATTGAAGGAAAACATAACCCTACCTTCTCCCAAAAGTCTCCTTAAAATGAATTTTACCGGAGAAATGTTGCAAATAAAAGTTGTAGCTCTTTGTATGTGCAATTAATATTTTAATGTTTGAAGAAAATCATTTGGAGCCATTTTAAAGAAAATAGCAAAAAAAAACTGAAAGCTACTTTCAGTAAAGTGCACTTCCGGTCATCTGATTTTCTTCAAACATTGGATTTTCGACAACATATTTAATTCTAATAAATATTATTTAGATGATAGAATTGTGTAATAAACTGGAAATAGCACAGTAGAGGAAAACTTAAATCCACCCTCTCCCCCAAAAGTTACGATTAAATGAATTTTCCCGGAAGAATGCTTCAAATAAACGTCTTTGTATGTGTAGTAGTTTAATGAAAATTGTTGTAGCTGTTTTCAAGAAAATCACAAAAAAAAAGTGAAAAAAAAAAGGAAGAAACATTCATTAAAGTGGCACTTCCGGTTGATGGATTTTGCCAGAAATCTTCGTGTCTGATGCGATGGTAGTAACTCAAACGGAATACCAAGTTTGAGGTTCTTGTAACTTTTCGTTTTTGATATATTCTTTTCATATACACACACAAGCAGACCATTTTCTAAAAACAACTTTTTTGAACTCAGGGCACATCAAAACGAGTATTTTTTGATGAAAACTCAATTTCGAAAATCTGGCACGATTGCAGTAAAAATTGAATGTTTTTTTTTTTTTTTTTTTTTTTACTTTCTCTTACTCCTAGTAAGAGGAAGAATTGTAAGCGTGTCAAATTTTCGATATCGAGTTTTCACCGGAAATATCCGTTTTGAGATCCCCTGAGTCCAAAAAAGCTGTTTTTAGCAAATGGTCTGTGTGTGTGTGTGTGTGTGTGTGTGTGTCTGTCTGTGTGTATGTATGTGAACAGCATAGCTCAAAAACGAAAAACCGTAGAAAGTTGAAACTTGATATTCCGTCTAGGTATCATCATGGCATCTGACAGTGGGTCACCTGTCAAAATTCCTCAACCGGAAGTACCACTTTACTTGTAGGTTTTTTTACTTTTTTGCAATTTTCTCAAAAATGGCTCCAACGATTTTCTTCAAACATGGTATATCAACTACACATACAAAGAGCTACAACTTTTATTTGAAACATTTCTCTGGGAAAATTCATTTAAGGGCACTTGTGGGGATGAGGTGGGGTTAGGTTTTCATCAAAAGTGCTATTTCAGTTTATTAAACAATTCTAACATCTAAATAATCTTAATTAGAATTAAATATGTTGTTGAAATTCCGAATTTGAAAAAAAATCGGATGACTGGAAGTGCGTTTACTTTACAACTTTACTAAATGATTTTTTCACTTTTTCACGATTTTCTCAAAAATAGCTCCGACGATTTTCTTTAAATTTGGTATATTAACTACTCATAGAAAGAGCTACAACTTTTATTTAAAACATTTCTCTAGGAAAATTCATTTAATGGCACTTTTCGGGTAGGGGAGGGGTTATGTTTTTCTCTTAAGTGGGATCATAGTTGATTATACAATTCTATCATCCAAACAAAATTAATTAGAAATAAATGTATGCCCAAATTCAGAGTTTCAAGAAAATTAGTAAACCGGAAGTGGGCTTTTACTGAACAGTTTTTCAGTTTTCGACGAACTCCAACGAATTTCATCAAGTTTGGTACACAAACCATAAAATTTGTCAATTAGGTCCAATTTTGAAAACTGGAGTAAGAGAAAGTTGTGTGAGTGTTTCACACCAGATTTTTTTTTAAATCTAGTATCCAATAATACAATTTTTTTTTTTTTTTTTAACCAGAAGGCCGGTCTAAAGCGCCAGATAGTGATTAGTCCTAAATAACAGAACATACTATTTTTCTAAAAAGAACAGATGGCAAGTGGAGCACACGCCAAAAGAGAACTTTAAAAAAAATACGTTCTGGAGCTCTTTAATCCCGTTAAATTAGGGGTAAGTTTTTTGGTTTGTTTTTTTGGTAAAATGTTGGTGAAAAATTGAATAACATCAAAAAAATAATAATAATAATAATAAAACATATTAGAAAAAAATGAAAGAAAATATAAGAACAAATGGTGCAGGTGTTATAGCAGTATCAAAGACCTTATGGTAAGCACCTCTATACACCACTTAAAGTACCACAAAGTAAAATTACCCAATTAAAAACATCAGTACAACCACAATAGATGTCTGTATATAAATAAGAAACACTAATAAAGAGTCAAAAAAAAAAAAAAATTAAAAAAAAAATTGACTTGAAACACACCTTTGTAATTTAGGTTTTTTATTAAACAAGTTTAAAGTAGTACGGGGCTACAGTTGTCTACTCTTCCCCAACATTTCTGATTTATGCGTGGATTAAGGAAGAAGATTAAGTAAAATGTAACATGGGCCAATTCCCGTTTTATATATACACAAACATAAACTGCCTTCATTCACTATTTCTTCAGTTATTTAAAGATTTTATGAAGGTAAACGATTTAATTTCTTCCCTAGATCAAGTTTGGTTTAAATTAGGATTTAGTTTATAAATTTCTTGGGCAAGTCATTTAGTGCTTTATACGTCCGTCTGCAGCAATGTAAAAAACCAAAAAATTGTATTAGGATAAGTCTGTCAGATTATCTAGCAAACTATAATAAAATATTAACAGAATGTTGAAGTTGATGAAACGTACAATATTCGATGCTGTACTTTAAGTACTTATAGGCGATACTGAGGCCGCCATTCAACGAGAAACCCTTGAAAATTTTCCTGGACCAATGTTCCAAATAAACGTGATTACAAGCGTGACTACATATGCGTTCATCCTCCACTCCTACCGGCTAATATGTCTTCTACCAGTAATGTCTAAAATCTTAGAAAAACTTCTACTTAAACGCATAATTTCTATCACAGAATCTTCAAAAAACTTTCACAACTATAATGGATGTCTGTTAGGGTGGAGAGAAAATTTGTCTGGTTGATGAAATGAGATTGACTTTACTAACACTGGTTAAGTAATATATTAATTAAGAGACATAGACTGCCTGGACTTTACAATAGAGAAATGTTTAGGGTAGAATGGTAAATGGGTAATGACACGTAGTGATTGGATGTATTGAACTGTCCTCAACTGTATCGAACTGTGTTTTCATGGACTGTCCGTCGCTATATTTATACAGTTTCTCCCACTACAATCCGAGAGATTGCTTTGAGTTTATTTCTCTTGTCTTTACTGTCTTTCGTTGCTGATCTCTCTTTGGTTGCTGTTACACAACCATCAATTTAGTTTCAGGCAAATGCACTCCACTATACAACAAGTTCATAGCGTTGTAGATGACGCAGCTTCCTCCTTTGAGAAGAAACAGTACTATACACAGGCCTTCCCTGATGCCCCCTCAGGACAGGTTGTGGCACCCTGGGCTACTGTGGAAACTCCATTCCTTCCTCTCATACCTAACACAATAGAGAGGCGGCCTCCAGTCACCTTCTTTCCTTAATAATAAAATGATGCAAAAAATGGAAGATAAAAGTTAATGAAAAAAAAATGTATTCATACCACGTTTATAATTCATCACTCCCTCTGTCCTAGTGTGAAATTAAATAACACCTTCCTACCTACTGTGTCAGAGTAAGGTATCTTGGACAAACGACAAACCTGGAACTCCACTCTAAGATCTTCTTGGAGGACCCCTCAAAGACTCGCACAACCTATTTCCTCGGCAGTACAAAAATGGAGCTAAGGAGAATTACTGCCCTAGTTACAGGGCATTCCCTTTTTAAGGAAGCATCTGCATTATATGGGTCTCATGGCAGATCCAGACGATTCCTGAAATTTGGCGCCCACATTCTGAAGCCGTCGGTGGGATCAGAAATTTCACTCGTCTCAGCATTGGCGTTCCTTACAGGGCTGATATGAGGCGTTCTATAGGGATGCACAATGAGCTCAGCCGTGGTCTGAATACTGAACCTCTTTGGAGGTCCAGGGTTCTAGAATAGAATTGAATACAGAACCTGGAACTCCCATAACAGACTGAAAAGAATGGAAACTAACAGACGGTTTCGAAATCCTTTCAAGACTTTTAGACGATTTTAAACGATCTAAACTTACTTTAAAAAATAAGCTTACATTGTACAAAATATTACTACGATCAATATGGATTATTGGTGTCCAATAAGCATTCCAATGTTTACCGTATCCAATCATTACAGTCCAAAATCCTACGAAAAATTACCAATGCTCCTTATTATGTCTCCAATAAAAACCTTACATAATGACCTATCCATTCCATTTGTGTCTGATCTAATAAAATTCCGTTTTCAATGATTCCAAAACTCCTTGTCCTATCATCATAATCCTTTGCTTCAACAACCTGCTTAATCAAACCTTACCCGATAATCCAATCCCGACTTCTGAAGCGTCAATGACCCGGTGACTTTTTAAATTAACTTCAACGCCACCAAAATACCACAGGGTATTTTCTTCTCGTGTTAATCATGTCGTGTATACATTCATCACATTTGTTTATTGTTCTTATTGTACAGTTACAAATAAATTACTGGAAAAAAAAACAGATGCTTAAATGGTATGTGAAGTTGAAGAAAATCGTTGAAACTGTTTTTTAAGGAAACCATGAAAAACTAAGAAATACCATACCGTCTTTATTACATATATGGTCTTATTCCAAATATCGGATTTCCTGCAGTTAGCTTGCAGGCATCAAAAAACTTTATTGAAGTTCTCAAGGGATCTTAAAAGTAGTCCTCGTATATTTTGAGCAATATTTCCTCTTACAACGTAAGAGAAAGAAATATATATTTTTTTTTGCCTGTGTATGGCAGAGTACTGTATAAAAATAAAAAACCATACACACAAATACACACACACACACACACACATCCAATACCAGATGATAATACGAATGTTGGCAGTGAGGCAAATGTTTCTTTAAATATTCTTATAAAGCGCAACACTGACCTTCTAATCAAATCATCGTTATATAAAAATATATATATTTAATTTAAACTAAAACTCGATCATTGTTTCGACCTGTTTTTTTTTTCCCCCGAATTTTTTCTTAGCTTATACTTTAACCAACATTTTATACACAAAAACAGACATCTGCAAGTGCAAGGTCAGCTATTTGTTTAAAGTAAACTATTTAATAGAGATGTAGATAAGTTTAGAATTCAATATAAACCAATTTTCGACATTATATTGAAACTGGTTGACTGATGACTGGAAATTTGCCAATAATTTGAAAAGAAAAAAAAAAAATTTTGAAAAATATAAACTTAATTGTTATTGAAAACTGTAAATAGCTTATAAATAAACTATTTTATCAACTTTATAAATGAATCTATTTTAAAAATCTACATACTTATCTTGATTTTTTTTTAGAGTAATTTTCTTGAGTTTCAGAGTTCTGATGGAATTAAAAACGAGGCACGGTAATGAATAAATATTAGAAGAGGAAAATTTTATATAGATAAAAAAAAAAAAAATTAAGATTAGATAACTTTATTGTAGAAGAAACGGAAGTAAACCAAGGATCGGCCAAGAAACGAAATGGTGTGCTGTAGAAAGATAAACTATGCTGGGATCTGTAGATCTTTCAATCTGATGATACTATATTAATTTATTCTGAAGATAACCAATCTTGCCACATTCAGATCTAGGATTGAATCAAATTCATTATTCGGCAATGATTGCCCGAATAGAAGAGGAGAACATGCGTATAAAAAATATTGAAATATAGAAAACTAAACAACTAAAATTTAATCTTAGTCAAGAATATTAATCAATACACTATTTAAACATAATCAAAATCCAATAATAGAACCATTCTCTAAGAATGGCTTAGTTTTTTTGACATGGATTGCATATTTGTGAAGGAAGGGATTCAGGAAGAGAAGATTCATGATCGACCAGATCATGGCTAAAACAGCTTAAGAAAAGTTTAGAAAAGATCAGGTCCATTGTAATTTTAAACCGTAAACATAGTCTATAGGACAGGAGGCTCCAACTTTTGCGCCATAAGAGCCATATTGAATGTTACAGCATTATCAACGATCTGTAATAAAAAAATAAATAAATATTTATGAGTTGTTGTGGTTGGTTCCGCAGAACTGGAAAGCATCACAGATATTTTCCGTGATAGCCTGCTTCTTTTTGTGGTCATCGCCCGGTTTCGGGCGTTCGCCCATTTTCAGAATGCGTTTGTCACACAATGTGATAACATAGCTCAGAGCAAATTTAGTTGGTACACTGGTTTTTTAATGTTTTTTGTTAGGGCCTAACTAGGTTAAGAAGGGTGTTGGTACCTGAGTGGGAGAACACATGTTTCGGTCTTTAAAGGGGCATATTGTACCCTTTAAAAATGGAAACATCCAATACGTGGGGATGTGTGACTTAAATACGTTTTTTGAAGGAAATGTACTTAATAATTAATTACCCATACTATGTTACTACTTATATTTATTTATTTATAACAGAGCAAACTTTATTTATTTATAACTTTTTTTCGTTATAAATAAATAAATATTTCGCTCTGTTATAAATAAATAAATATAATAATAAGATAGTATGGGTAATTAATTATGAAGTAAATCTCCATCAAAAACATAGTTGAAGTCACACATCCCCACGTGTTGGATGTTTCCATTTTTAAAGGGTACAATATGCCCCTTTAAAGACCGAAACATGTGTTTTCCCCTCAGGTAACAACACCCCTTTTTAACTATGTAGTTAGGCCCTAACAAAACATTTAAATAACATTGTATCAACTAAATTTGCTCTGTGCAAATCTATGTTATCACACTGTTTGACAAATAGCATCCTGATGATGGCCGAACGCCCGAAACCGATCGATGACCACAAAAAGAAGCACGCTATCATGGAAAATATCTCGGAAATATTTATGAGTTTTAAATGGGCTCCAGGCAAAAAGAAACTGGTCTATCTGGAGAGGGAGCGTGGCTACAGGAGCTGAAGAAAGGAAGTTCTGAGACTTTAGGGGGTATTGCCAATGTTTTCCTAAGGCTGAGATCATCAGCAACATTGAATGCTGCTATGTGGTGGAAGAGTGGCAGGTAGAAGAAGTTAAAGAGGTGACGCTATTTTCTGATTGTCAAGCTGCACTAAAGGCTTCGAATAAGCCGTGCTAGAGTTCTAAGTTAGTGGATAAATGTAGGAGAAGACTTAATAGCCTCGCTCAGAGAAGCAGAAAGCTCTTCTGGGTACCCGGACATGTGGGTAATGAGAAGGTGGACCTTGCTGGCTAGGTTGGGAGGATCCTCACTCACTACCTACTAACGATATGCGATGTTTTTAAGCACATATGAATAAAAGAAATCATAAGTGCAATTGGGTTATAATGACATATTTTCAATACAAATTAGAGAAATGTTGTAATTATGATGTATGAACTAAAAAATTTAATTTAGTTTTTGAGAGCGCAGAATTTCTGTACACTTAAATTGCACTGCTTGACTTGCAGTATTGACGTTTCAATAGACGTATTACACAAATATTTTTTTATAACTTCATATTAAAACTCAAACCCAACTTCATAAATACTAATAAAAAGAAAAAGAAACAGTAATTATATTTTTATAAAAATATATATATGAAATAAATAGAACAACGAATATTTATGACATAATTTAGAATATCAAAAGTGGAAGAGAAATCGAGAGAAAGTGAGAGAGAGAGAGAATAGTACATTAAATAATTACAGGAAATTGAACAAGGAAAACAAATATTGTACAAAAGATAGAAAAATATGTTAGTACGCGCACTTTAAAGATAAGAGTTTAATGGCTTCTTTGACCTCAGTACTTCAAGTTAACAGTACAGCTATATTAGACGAACTTTTTAGCTTTCTAAATATATATCGAGTATCATTTTATGTACTTATGTATGTACATTTTCTTGGTAGAAATAAAATTTAAAAAAAACAAAAAAAACTATAGCATATAATTCCATAGTATGTTGAATGATTGCGAACTATAAGATGTTTGCGAAATTCAGTTTTATTCAAGATTAACTAAAACTGATAGTATATGGAAATTTATATTCTTATATATTCAAGATTTGCCTTATTTACTTAGTACTAGAAGGCATTGCTTCTGATTATAATATGCTAGATTGTATAGCCGGGTCATAAATAATTTCGCGTCCACTATTCACTGTTACGAACCATGTCAGATGCAACTCTGCCGTCGTAATTCATTGTAGCGTAAGGTCAAAGTAATGATATTCAAAAATACACTCTTGACTAAAGATTAGGACAGCACTACGTGAAGCCGAATAAGAGTAGCGGTTCACCATACATCATGTGAACTTTCCCATTTGATAGATGTTTGTATTATAAAAGTATTTGTTGACATTGAAAAAAAAAATTTCTGGAGATGATTTAAGACAAGACCTTAGTACCTTTTAATTTTCTTTTTTATATTTCTGCGATGTAACAAATGTGTATGTTTAAAAATTCTTTTAACAGCAACCCAAAGAGAGATCAGCAACAAAAGAGAGTAAAGACAAGAGAAACAAACTAAAACCACTCTCTCGGACTGGAGTGGGAGAAACTGTATAAATATAGCGACGGTCAGCCATGGGAAGACAATTAAACACAGTTCGATACAGTTGAGGACAGTTCAATACATCCAATCACTACGTGTCATTACCCATTTACCACTCTACCTTAAAACAATTCTCTATTGTAAAGTCCAGGCAGTCTGTGTCTCTTAATTAATATATTAGTTAACCAGTGTTAATAAAGTCAATCTCATTTCATCAACCAGATAAATTCTCTCCACCTAACACATCCATTATATGCTTTCTCTACATTTTCACGGCTATCTTATATATTAAAGCCTCGATAAAAACTGGAAACTCTGTCGAATAGTTGCCATAATTGAATGTTTCTTTCTTGAACGAACCTCAACAAATTTCTTCATAACATTGTTTATATTTTAGATCTTGTAGCTATGAACTTTCTAAGAGCGGACTATGAACTTATCTTAATGTGATACTTTAATTCTATGATTCAGAAAAAGTGGCGGGAGGACTATGCATGGAGCAAATAGATATTAACAGCTTGACTTAAAGTCTCCCCTCCTTTAAATTACTCAAACTAGTCTGGATCAGAAGGCATGCCCAAATCACTGGAAATGAGGTAGCCGACAGTCTAGCCAAGTAGGCAGGTACACTGGGTGACTTAGTAAATTATAAACACCGCTTTACTAATATAAGTCCAATCGTTCGGGTTAGGGTGATAAATAAATGGTAGAGAGAATATAAATCGATTGCCCCAAGAAGTTTTCTATAAAAGTAGTAATCCTCTAATAGGCTTTAAAAAAAAACCATGGTTTCTTGAATTAAATTTAAATAGAAGAACATCAGGATTATTAACAGTATCAGATCGAATCATGGGCTCTCTATGGTGCTTATTTAAATTGAACAGGAAGAACTATTAATAATGTGTGTACAATATACTGTAGACTTCAACACATTCTGATAGAATGTAAGAAAATTATAGCAGCTGTACCGATAATTTTTTCATTTTCTTAAAAAGAAGATTGCCAAACCCGTTATCAATTATACTGGTATCATATACGAAGTAAGATCCATAAGCGAAGAATCAATAGAATTTATTAATGATGGATGTATTAAAATATAAGTTCAAATGATTGAATCGTCGAATCTAATGTCTAATAGATTCCGAGCATAGGCAAAAAAAATGCCCCCTTATGTCAAGAATATTCAAATAAAATATTGCCCTTCTTCTTTTAAACACTGCAATCATTTATTGTCAATAGATTTCAGCGTAATGAAGACAAACATGACAGACACAGAACTTCGGTAGTCTTAATCATCACATTAATAATCGCCAAAAAAAAAAAAAAAAAAAAACCGTAGACAGACAAAATTACAATGCTATATAAAACACTCTTATAAATGTGCCTGAAAAATTAAATAATACATTTTATAGTGATTTGCATAAGCAAGTTCAAGTACAAAATTTTGTCTAATAATTATAGGCCAGCAAAAAGAAAATTTAATTATCTCTAAATAATGAATACGAAAGGAAAATAAGACTATAATTACGGAAAGACAGTGAACCGATATTAGAGAGATAAAAACAAAATGGCTATATTAACCATAATCACTATTTCAAATTATCAACTAAACTATTAATTACATACAGTTACACAGTTAGATAATTTCATTCAAAAAATCTATTATTATATTCTTTTTTTAAAACTTTCATTCATTATTTCAAAATATTGTGTTATCCGTTTTATTTTTTAATTATATGCATATGTTTAGCCTTCATTACATTAATCTATTTATATATACTTGTTTACAGTACACAGTGTTCCAGTAATGAAATATATGGAAGAATGTATTTCACAATTCAATTCATGTAAAAGATTATGGGGCATATAATATAAATGTGTTTATATATATATTGAAAACTAATATTATAATTAAATGGTAATAATGAAGACAGGTTACCTAAAAAAGAGTTGCAATCCAAATTGTTGAAAAAAAGATGTTTTGATTTCACGATATAGTATAGGGAAGGGATTAGCTCAGTGGTAGCGCGCTGGACTAGCAACGTAGAGGTCCCGGGTTCGTGTCCAGCTACTATCCTTAGATTTTTTTTCTTCTTAGAAGCCTCTTACAGCTCACCGTCGGGTGATGGACAGTATTGTCTGTAACGAGAGAAGACTGTCCGAAGGCCCGGCAGTGCATTGAGAAGGCTCCGAAATTTGGGCTTGGTCCCTTCTGGACAATTAAAAAATAAAGATATAGTGAATGTATTATGACTTATATTTAAATAATATATATGACTGGAATTCAATTTTTAACGAAATCCGTAATAATAATTGCAACAAGTTGTATCTTGAAAACCTTTACGAAGAAAGAATTAGATTACAATCACACATATACAGAGATTTAAAGTTTGATTTGGGTTAGCGACACTACTTACAGAGCTGTCTCTCTCTCGGTGAAGTGCTTTGGATTATAAAGGCACGAGCTGCAACATTTTAATTTTTAGGAAAACCCCCTTACTTGCAAAATAGTGACGAAAATAATTATTGCCAATTATGTAATGAAGATGTGCTAGACGGGGCTTATTATTTCATTGTCGTATGTATCTAAGTTAATAGAAATCACAACAAAATATTTTGATTAGCAGCAACTTTCCGGAAAGGTGGATGATTGCTCTGTGAAATGGTGAAGATTGCCGGTTATTGTAGTTATACTGCAAAAGCTGACTATAACAGTATTTGCCCTAAATAATTATTGAAATTAGTTATAGTTCTATAATCCATTGTTTATATTTATTGTTGTATCTATTATTTATCTATTATTCTATGGTCAGGTTGTATTCTATAAGTTAAGTTATGGATTAGAAAAAAAAATTTTTTTTTTCTAGTTTACTCTGATTTTTTGCCTTATTTGCCTGTGATGTATTAATTTTGTACTAGAATAATTACGTCCCTTTTTATATTTCTGTATTATCTATTGTTTCTAACGGCTCCACCGACGGTAATTACCATATGTTGTCTTGAATAATTGACATTGTAGTTCATTTTTTTCTTGTCGTATACACTTGAAGTAAATAAAAAGAAGGTAATATAACATAAATATAGGGCGGGTGTTGGTGTAGTGGTTATGAGAATGGACTTGTAAGTGGGAGGTCCCCAGTTCGAGTTCCGCATATAACTACTAAATTTTATATTTGTTTAAAAAATATTATTAGTAAAGTAGGTGCTTCCACACTCGTCCATGACACCTAATTTGGTAGTTGGACGTTAAGTCCGCTTGAAAAAATAGACATTGGGAGAAAAAAAAATAATAATAACATAAATATAATAGTCGGTCATCGGTTATGATGAACCTACGATTGTGAAAAAAGCGGGAAAAGATATTCAGTAAATTCACACTTCAGGTTAATGGATTTTTGGATCGAAACCTTTCGCGACATACGCGGTGGTGACATAATATATATAAATGGAATACCAAATTTCAGCTTCCTGTAATAATACGTTTTTGAGATATTAGTTACGCACACACACACATAACACACGAAGAAAAGTTGACTCGATCGCAATGCTAATACCTTAAGGTAGTGAGAGAAAGAAAAAAGAAAAAAAATCAGTGACAAATCATCAGTCAAACTAAATGACAATTTTAATTGATGAAACTTTTAAATCCTCAAAAAGAAAGAAGTGTTTTCTAACTTCAAGCAAAATTAAATAATATCTTACCCTCCTCAAATAAAATTAATTTGCTTGTGGGGAGCCTTCTTTGACACCTGTAGGTTTCTTTTTTTACTTGTCTAGTAAAGAAATTTTGTATTCTAAGATAAATGGCTGCGCAGTTAGGGTGGAAATGGATACCTTGTTAAATAGACTTTGATTCATAGTTATTTGACATTTTATTCCTTCTTTAACACACTTTTTTTTTTGGAGGGGGGAGTTAGAATATTTGTCAAGTTGTTAAAAAAGTGACACAAATTAGAAACATTTTTTACTTTATTTGGAAGCTAATAAAAAATATAAAAATACATTACTGAAAAATATAACAAATAAAAGTTATATTTTTCAGTACTGTTTCTAAGTACTCCAGATATTAGTTTCTTATCTAAATGGGCTGAGAAAGTTGTGGTCATATAATAGATTATCGATCTAACTAATTAGAAAGAGTATAAAGAAGAACAAGATAATCGTCCAAACAGATGAAAATAAGGCTTCAATGAAGACGTCTTCATTATGAATTTTCAAGAGTGTAAAAGCAATCTGTTCAAAAGAAATGCATTCATATTAGTAATACAAAGAATTCGAAAATGTATAATACTGAGGTTTTTAAAAGTTAGGTATGTCAGAAGAATCGTCGGTACTATGCAAGAAGGATACAGTTAGAAGGTGTTGAAAAGGAACGAAACCTAAGCTAGGTCCAAATACGAGGCCCTAAGAAAGCCGAGGAGTCAATGTGGATGGTTCGGCCAAGAACCAGACACTGGAAGGCTTGAATGTCAAGGGCGGGCGCCATTAAAGGTTTAGCTCATGTATTTTCAATTTGAAAATGATTTCAGGAATGCCTCTCGATAAACTCAATGATGTAGTGGAAAAAATTAAGTTACCCTATTTTTGGGTTACTATCCAGGCCTTGCTGATGTAGAAAATAAATAAAATGGCCGACATCCTGGCAAGGAAAAGCGCAATAAACCTCTACATGGAACCAGAACAGTGCTGCGTAATAAGCGACCAATCAGAGGGAGTACGGTTTCGGAGAAATCTCCCAGGGCTAGGGTAGGCTAAGACTTGTCAGGGGGGAAGCTATGACAGGGAAAATCTGAGGCGTGCATTAGTCTGAGCAAAATTAAGTTTCGTATGCTGACAACTTACCTAATTTTGTAAACTCAGAAGAAGCTGGGCCTATAATGCGAAAGCTCTTACAAATTCTATGGGATAAGATAAGACAAAATACAAATTTTAACGTTATCAACCAGATAAGGTTAAAAAATACGGGTACCTATCGGGGGTTGGAAGAGGAAATATCTTCACTAGAACCTCGGGGATTCTAGTATTTCTAAAAAAAAATAGATTGGAAAGGGTGCTGTGGGATGAGAGGTCTTATTCCGGATATTTTAAAAGGTGGAACTTGCCAGGGCCGAACATACGCCCTGATCTTAAATGAAGGGAATTATAAGAATGTGTCTTATAATTGAGGATTCTTTAAATCAATTTAAAATGTTATCTTCACAAACTATTTTCATTTTTCAAAAAGTACTTTTTTTCCAACACTGTCTCCTGCCAGCCATGATTCCCTGCCACTTCACTAGATATCGCTTGAGCTTGATTTTTTTCCGATCCTTTCTTGCATTCTTTTTCAAATGAATTTCCTTACCAAATATCTCCTTTCTTGCTCATTATTTAAAAAGAATTGATTAAGTCAATGAATTTCTTCTCGAAAAAAAAAAAAATGTGGAATCTTGATGGGTAGTATAAATACTTAATTCTTACTCGTACAGAAATCTATCTATTGAGTTGCAGTTAATTTTTTCTCCACTTGTTGCTAACCGTTCCGTCTGCATAACAGGCACTAAGTTCGGTGCATAAGTATGTGTTTTTCTTTATCTAGTATTGTACTCACTAAAATAGAATCTCCTTTTTTCTATACCTTTTTCCATTCATCAGTAGATTTGTCCACAACCTTTGATGCCATCCATTTTCAATTTTCGTCCATTACGTCATATTGATTTAGGAAGAGATATATATAATTATTGTTTTCAATTTTCATTTTTTTGTCCTAAATTTCTAGATTGTTTAGCGAGTTTACTCTTGTTAACATATCATGCGGAATCAAAGAAACATAAAAATTTATTTTTTTTTACCTCTTAATGCAGCATAAGGAAATTGCTTACACATGTGTCGAGCATACTTGCTTAGTTTACCTGCTGCCCAGCTAACATTGAACTAGGAGAATCCATAATGCTTGTCCATAATCTGACGTCTTCAAAAGCTCGGCTTACTTCTAATATGCCAAGCCTAGTAGCAGGCGCATTGTATATGTCAAGCCTAGTAGTAGGCTCTTATATTACATGAAACTGGATTTATTGTAGAAATACTTGTCAGGGCAGTAGTAGCTACATACTCAACAAATATTGCCACCTGTTCCTTAATCCCAACTTTTATTGCATCAACAGCATTGAAATTCCTTTGAATTCCACACCGTTAGTTTGCTATCACAACCACCGATTCCGACGTTTCTATCATTTCAAAAAAACATCCCCCGCTCCTAAATTATTTACAGCATCTTCAGCGAATACCAAAACATTTCAAAGTGGGAGGGAATAAGAAGATTTGAGAGATCAAAGGTCATGGGGGACTATGATGACAATTAGTCATGATGATTCGAGAGGACCAAATGTGTTCAAAGAAAAATCTGTGAAGATATGCTTAATTTTAAGGAAAAATAAGCCACTGAATATTAAAATCGGTTTGATCGATCTCCGACTGTACAAGTTAAAAAGAGGTTTTTTAAAGATAATATGTTTCTAAAACAGTAGGCCTTTTTTTCTTTTAGCTTTTTGAGGATCATTCTGTAAAAGGGATTTACAGAAAGCTTCAATAAACAAAGACTTTGAAAAGTTTCCCTATTCATTAGGGTGACCATATGCAAGGTAGGTAGTAGGAGAAGTATCAACTGAACCGTATCGAAGTGGGTGACCGTTGAAAGCAGCACAGCAACAAGTAATATTCTAAAATCCAATTATTTATGGTTATTCAAGGGTAAGAAATTCTAAACTTTATCTCAAAATGTAACATACAAGAATGTAAATATACAGAAAGGTTTTTTTTTTTTTAAGTGCCTTTTAAATACTTATTTAAAAGTGAGAATTAAATAAACGCGTGACTAAATGAAACAATATGAGTCTATAATTAAAGGGGTTAAATATGTCTTACGTTGAGGTAGTACAAAACCTATGATGAAGGAAGCCAAGTCTTATGAAGAAATGTTACTTCCTTCCTGAGTGAGGTGTAACAACACAACACATTAATGAATGCCGAGTGTAAGGGATGTGATTAAAGAGGCACGTGGTTTCTTTTTAATCTGAACTCAAAAGAGAGATAGATAGATAGAGAAGGCTATGGCGGAAGTAATATGAACAGAGGGGAAATGACGCCATGAACTATCAACTATCAACACTTACACGTATTTATAAGTTGTAAAAGTAGTATATAATTATCGTATCTATCTACTTTAGAGTAATTTATCGAAATATCGGTTTACCTGTAAGATAATTGGATTGAATAAAGGCAACTTAAACTTGTTGGGGAAATTTACGTTTATTTCATTTCAGCTAAGGGATTTTGTCTTATAATACGAACAGAACGCATTTGAGTCAAAGTTTTAAAATTGAATTTTCACTGCAAGAAGTACAACTTTTGAAGTTTTCATGAGTACGAAACGAAGTTTTAACAAAATATTATTAAAAATAGAATGTTCTAATAAGAAATTCTAAAAAAATGTTTAAATACGAGGGTCATTCAATAAGTAACGAGACAAAAAGCTGTAGCTCACAAACAGTTTGTTTAATCAATATAATACTTTCAGTGCGTCAAGTTAGCATCCTTGTACTTAAGTTTCTCATCAGCTGTTCGAGAGTATTTGGTAAGCATAACCTCAAATGTATTCAGTTAACAATGGCGTATCCGCTCGTGCATTGCACCTCGGAAGAACAACGCTCAGTGATTAGATTTTTAGTTACATAAAGTATCAAAATTAGTGAAATCCACGAAAGAATGTTGAAAGTGTATGGGAATAATTGTTTGAACCGTTCGAGCGTTTACAAATGGATAAAGCAGTTTAAAAGTGGACGTGTAAGTGTTTGTGACGAATAACGAAGTGGACGAAAGGTTGAAGTTGCAACTTCCTGCCTCGAATCACGCATTACCGCGTCAATTCAGGACAATAGGCGTATTACTGTTGAACTGATAGGTGAAGAAGTGCACGCGAGTGTTGGAACTGTCTATAACAGTGTTCAGAATAAGCTGCAGTGCAAGAAAACTTGTGCGAGATGGATTCCAAGACAACTTACGGAAGCCCACAAAGAAAGTGGGGTGGGAGATCCTTCCACATCCCCCCTACAGCCCCGACCTCGCCCCATCGGACTTCCATTTGTTTGGACCTCTTAAAGAGGCTCTACGTGGGAAACATTTTCAATCCAATGAAGAAGTTAAGTGGCAAAAGTGGCTTCGAGATCAACCCAAAGAATTTTATGCAAGAGGCATACACAAATTAGAAGAACGATGGGACAAGTGTATAAATAAATGTTGCTGGGGACTATCTTGAAAAATAACCAAAGTTTTGTATTGATTAAATAAATTGTTTTTGAGCTACAACGATTTGTCTCTTTACTTATTGAATGACCCTCGTGCTTTTTTCCTTGAACAACCTTAAAACAACGTACTTCACAGTGACAATAATTGAAAGTAAAAAAAATTGTTAGTGATCATTTATATAATTATAACAATATCAGAAAGTTACAATTAAATTATAATCTTTTAAAGCAATTTGATATTTGCCTTTTACCACAGTTGATTTTTATTTTCCAGTCAGTTTTATAATAATTTCATCTAAAAACCGTAAACTATTACATACAATATGATTTCAAAACTTGTATAAAACATAAATCATTCTTATCTTCCGGTCATTATTCATCTAGATTCAGACATGGCTATCCAAGACTCCACTAAGTTTCTTAATTTTTTTTTTTTTTTTTAAATTAACCACTTCTCCATTCTTCTATTTTTATTGTTATCTTTCGTTGGATTTTTTCCCAAATTATTAACATATAAATTAATTTATGATTGCCACATTTGTACCAACATCTTAATTAATATGTTCATTATGTCATCTATATGAATAAAATAATAATTTTTGTCTATGTTCTGCATCCCCTTACCCAGTCTTATCAGTTTTTTAATTTCCCTTATTAGCTAGAAGTGAAAGAATTGCGATCATGTCAAATAATAGAAATGCAAAAAATCAAATTATTTCTAAACATAATATTTACACTGTTTTATATAATAATAATAATGTGAACTATAAAGAAAAAAAAAATTCAATATTTTCATTTCAATTATTACAAAAGAAAGTAAAACAGAATTAGACGGAAACGCAAGATCCAATTTTAAGTCCGCCATTTTGTATTTTGCAGTGCGTTTATAATAATGGGACAAAATAAAATTGATGTTAAACACTTGGAAAAAAAATTTTTCACAAAGGAATTCATAATATTCAGTTTAAAAAAACTTTTCTTCGAGTTAAGAGTTTTTTAGCAATTCATTATATTGTCCTTAATATTATGTATTAAGATTGAAATCTACCTATGAACTAATTCAATCAAAAGGGTAGGAATTACCCCAGTGGTTAGCGCACAGGACTCCCACGCGGATGTCCCGGGTTCGGGTCCAGCTTGTGCTGCCCTTAGATTTTTTTCTTCCTAGGAGCCCCTATAGCTCACTGTCCGGTGATGGACAGTGTTGTTGTAACGAGCGAACACTATCCAGAGGCCGGCAGTGCACTGAGAAGGCTCCGGGCGCCTTACATTAAAAAAAAAAAAATATATATATATATATATATAAAAAATTCAACGTTATGCCAAAATACATAAATTTCATTTAGGATGAACTAGAAGAAAGATGTTTAAGAAGGCAAAACAGAATTAGTGTTTAAGAAAAGAGATGCGACGCGATTCCTATCGCAGTGCTTCAGATATATCTAATATAAGTTTTGTTCAAATCTAACTTGTAATATCTTAAGGAAAAACATTGGGCTATTCATTTTGTATATACTATTAACAAATTAGTACATAATTATTTAATGTAATTGTTTTAGTAGTTGTAGTAATAGTTGCTTTTAATTATATTGTAATTACATATTGTAACGATTGTGCTCTTTATTATCTAAGGAACCCGTTTTTTTTAAATGAGTGTGAACATAAAATACAAATAGAACATATATATCCAAGTTGTGAGAATGTTGTACATGTTACGGCTGGCTGATATTATTGTACCATTGTAGTTAAGTTAGTTTAATGTTTTAGTCATATTTTTACAGTTAGGATTACTAAATAACACTTGGGATTTTATAAAAATTTGAAAAGTATTTTCAAATAATTAAATAAATTGAAAAGTAATTAGGAAAAAATGGAAAAACTAATTGACTTAAAACAAATTTATAACTTGACAGATTCTAATTCAAATCAATATTATTTGATTACTAAATGATAAGAGATTAACAGATTATGAGAAAAATTATTTCAGAGAATGTGCGTGTATATGTGTATCTACGTATGTAAGTTATGGATTTCAAAATTCCAATAAATTTCGATAGTACTTCCTGTAGAAAATCAGAAAAAAAAAAAACTGAAAAAAGAATTGCATATAATTGCACTTCCGGATTGGTGGATTTTTTTAAAATGAATAGTAAACTAATTTTTACTGAACATTTAGTTGAGATGGGTTTATACTACGATTTCCAACAGGTCTCTTTTCAAGAAAACATGTTCACCCTTTATGACGAAATTCTTTTGTTCAAATTCTCTTTTTTTGATTTAGCCGACTTTTAAATATTTCGTTATACAAAAACTTGGTGCATACAAAGAAAGTTGAAATTGGCGAGCGAGCGTCAATAATTTCATTTGTCTTGTTTTACTACCCCTAATTACCTATCAGTACGACATATTACGACTTATTTTTTATTGTTATATATGATTCATTGTCTAGTTGGGCTTCCAGCCACCGTTCCGGTAATGTTTATGGTTTTTGTGACCGTATTCTCATCCACTTTCTCTGTAAATTTCAATAACAAACGTTAATCTGACGTGTATATAAAAAAAGTGAGCAAGTTTCAAGTCATAATAATATAGCAATATTATTATAAATTCCAGTTAATTGCTTTGATTTTTACTTCCTCTTACTCCTAGTAATTGGAAGTATTGGAATCGTGTCAAATTTTCGATATCGAGTTTTCACCGAAAATATCCGTTTTGAGGTCCCCAGAGTCCAAAAAACTGGTTTTTAGCAGTCTGTGTATGTGTGTCTGTGTATGTGAACAGCATAGCTCAAAAACGAAAAAACCGTAGAAAGTTGAAACTTGATATTCCATTTAGGTATCACCATGTCATCTGATGGTGGCTCATCTGTCAAAATTCCTCTACCGGAAGTATCACTTTACTAGTTGGATTTTTTACTTTTTTACATTTATCTTAAAAATGGCTCCGACGATTTTTCTTCAAACTTGGTACATCAACTACACATACAAAGGGCTACAACTTTTATTTGAAACATTTCTCCGGGAAAATTCATTTAAGGGCACTTCTGGGGAGGGGTGGGGTTAGGTTTTCATCTTAACTGCTATTTCAGTTTATCTAAATGATATTATCTAAATCATATTATTCAGAAATCATATTATCAAATGTATCATCTAAATTATATTATTTAGAATTGAACATGTTGTTGAAATTCCGAGTTCGAAAAAAATCTGATAACCGGAAGTGCGTTTGTTTGAACACTTCACTAAATGATTTTTTCGCTTTTACGTGCTTTTCTCAAAAATGGCTTCAACTATTTTCTTGAAACTTCTATATTAACTACACAAACAAAGAGCTACAACTTTTATTTAAAATATTTCTCTGGGAAAATTCATTTAAGTGCAATTTTGGAGAAGGGGTGGGGTTACAGCTTCTTCTAAAGTGGTATCATAATTGATTATAAAATTCTATCATTCAAACAAAGTTAATTAGAAATAAATAGATGGCTAAAAATTCTGAGTTTCAGGAAAATTAGTAAACCGGAAGTGCGCTTTTACTGGACAGTTTTTTCAGTTTTTGACGAATTACATTCAATTTGGTACACAAACTATAAAATTTGTCAATTATAATTTTGAGAATTGGAGTAAGAGAAAGTTGTGTGAGTGTTTCACACCAGATTTTTTTTATTTTTTTAGTTCTTGTCCTGAAACGGATGTGTTTGTTTATTGAAGAACTACGAACTAAGTATGAATGATTTAAACCATCGCCAAATTCAAAATCGGAGGCAATATATGCTGCACGGTTTTGTAATACGTCAGTTTCATCTGTACATGTGAGTTTTTATACTACACCTCTGGATTACTAAGTATCCAGCTGTTAAAGGAACTTTAGCTTTTCACACATTAAAACATTAATTTTAGTTTTAATTCTGAAGCTTCCACGAACAAACTTTTAACAACAGAAATTTTTTATGATTCGGAGTTAGCTAAGCGAGTTTAATCTGAAAGACAAAACTAATTACAGATAATATTATCGTTCCATATTTATAGAAAATATAATGCAATCATTGTCTCAAATACCGTTTTTATCAGTTTTAACTGATGACAGTATAGTCGAGGCGGAATCAAAATATTAAATATTTTGGAAAAATGTCCACTTTTTTTTTGGTTTTTCCCAGTTATCAACCCTGCTTTATATATATAAATAATTGTGGTAGACAGGTTTAAGGACAAGATGAACTGGCTATTGCTTGGCAGCTCACCCCTTTAGTAAAGCTTGTAAAGGACAGTTCAAACTTAAGCTTAATTAACAGATCGCTTAATTAATAATACTTGAAAACATATTTATAATAAAAAAAACTCATATTAATGCAGTGAAATCTAGTTCAATTAAACTCTATTATTCTGAAAGCCATATGTTCCAACTTTAGTTCCCGCTTTTTACCTGGTAATTCCCGCGCTCAGTTTTACTACATATTAAGTAATATGATATCCTGTATTTATTTACATTTAACAATCTGTAATTCCCTAACTTTTTATAAATTTCTAACTGGAATTATAAAAAGAGAAAAAAAGTTTTAATCTAGAATTTCTGCAATATTCACTTTCTTTACACATTAAAGTCCTCACATGTTGGTCTAGTGGCTAGCGCACTCGCCTTTCCTGCGAGAATACAGGCTAAAGATTCCCATGAGGGCAAAGATGGTATTGACCCAGCATCGTGATGAAAAATGGGAAGCTACAGTTAGTAGCGCCCTAGGTAGCGAAGGCCGGAACTAAACGGGGTGGGAACTACGGCGTGCCACCCTAATCAAATCGCCGTCTGGCAAGCTTGGCCCTCATGGGCTGTTGTGCCATTGGGTTTTTTTTTTTTACCGATTAAAGCATTACGAGCATTGTGTAATATCATCAAAATTCAGACAAATATTTTTAGTTGGCTGAGGGCCAAAGAAAAAACTTTTTATCTTTAAAAGTTTATTCGATGTTTCGGCCACGGTTAGTGTCCTTCCTCAGGAACTGTACTGCACCCGAACTGTAACGCATATTATATTGGTGAATCAAAATAACACTTACGGAAGAGACTTAGAGAACATGAACTGGAAAAAGCTAGCCAAAATAACTGACACAAAACATGCACTTGCCCTTGCCCATCCCCTTTGATTTCCGTAATACTTCTATCCTAACCACCTGAAGCGACTTCTTTCTCAATCCATCCACCTCAATCCTAACTCCATCAAATACAAAAAAGACAAGGACGTCATTACCCCCTCTTACAACATTTTCGTGTCTGATACCGTGATTATTACTCTGGTAGTAACTCATTTTTGTGGGGAGGAGGTGTAAACACTGTGGCCAAAAGGGTCTATTCTGCCCACCTATCTGTGCCGGAATGAATCCTCAACCTTAAACTTTCAATTCTCTTTCCGCTTTCTATAAATCCTAAATCATAGAAAATTCTCCTACAACATCCAGTTTTCTTCGTTCCTTGAATAATTGTCACAAAATTCGGCCTCCAGGAGCTGCATTGGTGAAACTTCTCCAGCTCCCCCACAGAATTCTGCAAGTGCAATCATCTTCTAGGCCTAGCTTCTTCAGGATGCCCACTGAGCCAGAGAAAGTATTGGGGAACGTTATATATTCGAAATTCGAGTTTTCACGGGAAATACATATTTTGTTGACTACCCCGGTTTTTAGCGAATCATCTGGATATATGTTTGTGCATGTTAAAAAACAAAATCGTAGGAAACTCAAATTTGGCATGAATGTATCAGGCAAAATGGAAGTGTGAGTACACTGAACCGTTTTTTTTGTTTTGCAATTTTCTCAAAAACTATTCCAAACTTTTTTTTTTTTAATTGCCCAGGAAAAATGATTCTAACGATTTTCTTTAAACTTGAAATGTTAACTGTACAGATAAAAATAATATCATGTTGGTTTGAAACAATTGGGGGGGGGGATTGATTTTTCTAAGTGTTCTGGGCAACCGGTGACCTTACGGTGTGATGTATGCGCTGGACTACCCCAACACCACTGTATTACAGCAACTTTGTGTAAAAATTCCTAGTTTGAAGACAACATATCATATCAAATCATAACATATTATCAATTTTAAAATTCGATTAAGTGAAAGTCATGTTATGAGTATTTTAAACCAGATTTTCCATTAAAAAAAAAAAACTTATATTTATTTCAAAGTAATAAAGCAACCTGGGCTGAGGGGTCTCATCACAGAATGTCACTACCTGACATTTTTAAAGTCAATAAGTTCTAATGTAATTTACGTCCAAAGTATAGAAAGTAAACTGTGTAAAGAATATTTTTTTTGTTATACATTATTTATTTATTTATTAGTTCTACTTTTATAAGATTGAATTTATTTCATCTTATTTTTACTTTTCTAAGGATTATTTCATTATTAGTGGGTCTCCTCAACTTTCTGAATTTCAATCAGTTTCTTTCATTCATTTCTGTTATAATGGAGTTGTTGAGGAGCGAAATTAGGTTTGATTAAATAAACGAGATATGAAGATACTAATATAATGTAGCTAAGTTTACACTAACTGCACTGGACTTTATAATGAAAATGATAGAATGAATGGTGAGAGTACGATGCGATGTACAGTTGTATCTGATAGATATCCTCTAGATAGATTCCCACTGGCTTATATACAAAGGTTCTCCCACTCTAGCCTGCCTAAGTCAGAGAGTAGTCTTTGTTAATCAGAGAAGGCCTCTCTTCTCTCTGCTGTGGTTGCATTATCTTTGCGGTACCATTACATTGTCCATATCTTCTTCTTACGTCTGGCCCATATATCTCTCTTATACAACCTCAATTCATTTATATCTAAGTCTTCCTCTTTTTCTTCTTCCATCTATTTCCTATTCCAGAATCTCTTTTAGTAGACTATCGTCCATCATTCTCTTGACATGTCCCAAACAAATCTGGATCTTATTCAGAATTTATGAAGATCTCCAGGAGGTTTTCTACCACTTTCATTGAATCTACTAATAATATCATTTCTTCGGGATGATTATGTTGCCGATTAATCTGCAACATGGGGGAGCTATAGAACTAATTGGTGGTGAGAATCGTGGTGGCGTGCTTACCGTAAGCCAACTTCATGGGCTGTTGGACCCAAGGTTTTTTTTTTTTTTAGGTTCTTCGTTAAATCACCTTATCATTATTATATTTTTATGATAAATCGGGGAGCTGGCCCGTCGCATCAATCTCTAATCAGGAAAACTGAAAAAATGTTTCAAATAAAAGTTACATGTTTATATCTGTAAATTTAGAATGTTTTTTTCCTCCGCCTGAAGCCTGATTACTGATTAGTAACAGTAACATCAAAAAAACTTCAGATAACCCAGAACAAATTCTTAAGACTTGCGTCTTGCGACTCACCACGACACACCAAAATCTACCTACTTCACGTAAAATCTTCAGTAACTGTAATGGCAAGAGAGAGAATTAAGAGAGACAAAACAGGCCCTCTCTGGTAGTCTCTGACTTTAGCAGGCTAGAGTGGGAGAACCTGTATATAAGCCAGTGAGAATCTACCTAAAGATATATATATCTATCTCTCAGACAACCATATACATCGCATCGTGTCATATCTCTAGTCTCACCTTTTATTCTATAAAATCATTACAAGTCCAGTGCAGTCAGTGTAAACTTATAGCTAAATTATAACAGTGTCTTCATATCTCGTCTAATTAATCAAACCTACTTTCTCTCCTCATCAACTTCATTATAGTAACCCCAGTTTACTCCTTCAACCAAAATCGTTTCCTGAAACTCCTCTCCACTCTAGACTGTCATCTTAATCCACTCTGCCGCGAAATAGAAAGAACCAGATTTTTCATTAAAAAAAACAAACTATTTATTTATTTCAAAGTAATAAAGCAACCTGGGCTGAGGGGCCTCATCATAGAATGTCACTACCTGACATTTTTTAGATGTCACTACCTGAAACGATTCCTACGATTCCTCCATACATTACAGGCATAAAAGACTGAAAAACATCCTCTCGTAATATTTTTTCTAAAGCTGCAGGTTTTTTCCCCTTTTTCCCCCTGCATATTGTACATCGCCTTATCCCACCAAAAAATCACTATACAAACATTGTAGGAAGTTTATAATGTTAATGTACATTGGAACTTCTATTAATTATTATTGTAAATATTTGTAAATTTGTAATGAAACTTTTTATCTATCTATCTTTAATGTTTTTTTAAAAAAAAGTAATTACAGCAATTTTTGAGAAAATTTCAAAAAAAACAAACTTAAAAATCATTTCTGTAAAGTGCTATTTGTAGAATATATTTAAGTTTTAGAATCATACATTCATTCACATTGAAGCGGTACTTTAGAAGAACTTTCATGTTGATGATCTCCCAAACCCCTCCCCCCAAAATCAGTTTTCCTGGAAGAATATTGCAAATAATAATATAGAATATTGTAGATTATATATGAGACTAAGGAAAATCATCAATCGTTAGAGAAACGAAAATAAATCGTTTTTCAAAAAAAAAACACAGACATCAGTAAAATCAAACTTCCGGTTCATGGATTTTATCCAAAATGTACTGCAACTGTGGCATCCAAACAAATTATCGATTTGTACTTCTTATGATTTTCAGTTTTAAGGTATTTTCTTTACAAAAACACTCTCACATATATGGGCCATCGCTATAGACATTTTTTCCTTAAAGTTTTGTATATTTTTGGTAAAAACTTCGATCTAAACGTTCATAACATTGCTCTATCTTATAGAGCTCCTGATGTAGGCCCGGCATAAAGATACCCAAAACGTAGGGCCATAATAAACCAATTTTTTTTTCTTTAACAAACTTTCTCTGGCTATTGCCTTTATAGAAGCTTGTTGCATAATTTAATGGTGACGATTTGTGTAATAGCAAGAGAGAATTACATCAGCAAGAGAGAGCAGACAGACGACAGAATTAAGAGAGAGAAAGCAGGCCCTCTCTGGTACTCTCTGACTTAGTGGGGAGAACCTGTATATAAGCCAGTGAGAGATCTAGACAGGTATCTATCAGATTCAACCATATACATCGCATCGTGTCATAACTCTACTCTAACCCTTTATTCTATAAAATCATTACAAGTCCAGTGCAGTTTGTGTAAACTTATAGTCATATTATAACAGTGTCTTCATTTCTCGTCTAATTAATCAATTCCAATTTCGCTCCTCATCAACTCCATTATAATTTGCAAACCAGTTTACATTTTATCATAACAGTGAAGGAATCGATTTACCACATCACTGTTCATCAATTATCTATACTTTAAAGATCATAAACACTCTTAGTAATCAGGCAATGATGGAGAAATAACCTCTTCTATTAATCATTAAATTTTACTTCAATGTAAACTAATAGCTGAAGGGGAAGTGTAACTAAGCAACCTAATACGTAACTTAAGTCCCAGGTAGATGAGTACTCAGAAACTTGTTGAAAGTTTATGATAATAGAAGCATTACAAACTCAACATGTGGCTAGCGAGTTTCCAATATGTTTTCAAGGCACAAGTCTCAAAAGTGTAGGCATATAATGTATGTCAGATGTATATATATATATATATATATATATATATATCTGACAGAAGTGGACAAAGGTGAAAACACATGGAGTGATGATGATGAACGCGTGCTCCTGTTTCCAGCTAAACATGCTTTCAAGACATCACTAGATGAAATCCGACCCCCCCTTTAAAAAGGGAGGAAAATTTAAAAAGAAAGGGCTGTATGAGGGAGTGAGGAAGATAACAACAGTAAGACGATGGTTATTGGGTACACTAGTAGGTACTCTAGTTGGAAGTAGTAGTATATGGAAGAGACAGTTGGTGCGGAAGTTGCTAAAGATAGATAGGAAGCTAGAGAGTATATTAGTAGAGAGTACAGCTGTGGCACGCGACCACCTGCCTACCTTAAGACACACAGCATCCCTTCTAACTACATATTGCACCCACCACATACATACATACATACAAACACACATACACATATATATACATATATATATATAAAACACCCTACCTGACCCATATCTTATACCAAATGTCTTTCTTTAACAAACATATTTAGGAAGCAACCATTTTTTTCCCCAACTAGGATGTAAACTTCCTCGGAATACGTTTACTTCTATAATCTTTATAACAAATCACAAAATAACTAAATAAGTATCACAAAATAACCAAATTTACATTATAAACTGAGGCATCACGATAGCTCAGTGGTTAGAGGCGTGGACCGCAAAATTGTGGTATATTGGTTGGTACTAGATTGAATACTAGACTCGATTTAGAAAACAAAACATCCCCAGCAATTCAAATTTCATATAGGATTCTTTTAGGGGAACATGTCACAGACAAAAGTTTGATCACAAATCGGTGAAAAAAAAAGAAAAGCAGACATCAAACTTCCGGTTCAAGGATTTTTGTCAAAAACGTTTTGTTAAATTCAAGGGGGCATCAAAACGGAATATCGATTTGTGCTACTTATGATTTATTGCAGAGAAAACGCTGCCACAACCAGAATGCACGATGTGCTTTTCAAAAGTCATAAAAACCACGTCTTCAAGCATTTCGAAACATTTTTATGCAGAGAAAATGTTTCCACAACCAGGATGCAGGATGTATTTTCCAAGAGTCAATAGAAAACGGAAGCATGAATTTTTACGCTATTGATATACTTTACTATAGCAATAATGTATTGATTGTAATGTCTTAGGCTTAGTCTAAACTCAAAGCTATTACACACTCACACATAAATTTCTTCATTTGGATTCGTGCAAAAGTATTATCACTTTTTTGCATTGTTGAAATTTGTCTTTTGATAATGGTATATATTTTGAAATAAATGCAATTATGTTATACATCATTTTAATGCGAATTTCTCGTTTAATGTTTGTTTTTTTTTATGCTAATGCCTTATTCATTACTGCTTATTTTAGTCTAAGGAAATGATATCAGATAAAAAAACTATTTCGAACAATTTTCTTATTAGATGGAAAAAGCCAGAGACACTTCGCAGCAACCTCAACAAAGCATTTACACTAGGAACGTCATAGGATTGGTAAAGTAGTTTCGCAAAACTGAGAGAGCCTTTGAATATGAGTAGTGGTCGGTCATTGGAAGTTGAGGAACGACTGAAGAGGCCATCATTGAAGCAGATCCTATTATAACTAGATGAGAAATTGCCGAAGAACTCAACGTTCGGTATTTAAAATAAACTGGAAGATGGAAAAGCTCGAAAAGTGAGTGGATGATTCATGAGCTGACGAATAATAATAATAACGATAATAATAATCGTTTTAAAATATCTCTTCTCTTACTTTAGGCAATAACAACGAACCATTTCTCGGTCAATGGTTGTATCGAAAGCTAGCTACAAAGCATTTCCAAAATCCAAATTTCCATTAAAAGATGGGCCATGGTTATTGTTTGGTTGTTACTGCCGGTATAATCCACTGTAGCTTTCTGAATCTCGGTGAAAAAATTACAACTGAGAAGTATGCGTATCCTTACCGGATTCTTTACGAGGCATTGCAAACCCAGGGGACACCTGAAGAAGCTTGGCCTAGAAGATGATGGCACATGCAGATTCTGTGGAAATATGGAGGAAACACCGATACACTTCCTCACAGACTGTGATGCCGTCATTCAAAGAAGATTTAGTAGTCTGAGCCGTTACCAGATAGGGGAGGAAGAAATATCTACCATAGAACCTTCCAGGATTTTGGGATTCCTTAGGAAGCTCAACCTGGAGGGGGTGCTTTAGATGAGCTAGCTCATCTTCGGCACCAGAGTGGGTACAATAGATCAAACACTGGTCGCAGTACAGAATCCTCACAAAAAAAAAAAAAAAAATCAAAAATATCAGCAAATCGAAGAGCAACACCTCCAACGCATGAGGAGTCAACGAAAGGGCTGCAATTCACGACAACGACCAACAGCACTTAGATGAACGATTTGGTGGGATAGGAAGTTTTGCTTCATCCGCTCATTTATCTGATCTCTCTTTGCCAACCGACTAACCAGTTTTTCAAGTATTTCGAAACATTCTTTGCAGAGAAAACGCTTCCACAACCAATATCCAGTTTATGCTTCCCAAAAGTCATAGAAACTCGAAGCATGAATTATTACGCTACAAGAATTATGGATTTCATATGGTAATAATGAAACCTGGGATTGTAATGTTTCTATTACTGTCTCTTACTCTCTCTCTTGCTGTGTGTGTGTGTGTGTGTGTGTGTGTGTGTGTGTGTGTGTGTGTGTGTGTGCGAGAGAGAGGGAGAGAGCGAACAAAATATCTCTAAAACGGAAAAAAAACAGGAAGCTCGCATCTGACTCGAAAGTTTCGGGTAAAATCCATAAACCGGAAGTGCGATATTTATTGAATGTTTTATTTTTCAGTTTTCGCGATTGTTTTTTTTTTTCGAAAACGGCTTTAACGATTTTTCTATAACTATGAATTCCTAACACTTTTATTTCAAATATTTTCCCTGGGAAAATTGATTTTTTGGAGGGTTTCTGGGGGGGGGGAAGAGTAGCATCTTGAAAAAGACTATAAAACGATACGCTTTAGATTTGGAATGCTAATTGCATAGATAATAACGTATCACTTTTATTTGGAACATTTTTCCAAAACATTGATTTCTAGATAGATGTGCGAAATTTGTGATGTTACATTTCAAAAAAATGTTATATGCAGTTGATTCAATACTATTAGCACGTTCTTCTGGACTACAATGTAATCACTTTCTAACTGCCAAGGTTGCTAATTGTCCCTTCTTCCCACAACCTCTACATTTATGTCAGGACTAATGTGTAAAATTTGGAGTTTAAAGAAATTATCCATTTCTATTTAATTGTATTTAACGGAAGGAGTAAGAAAAAGAGGTTTTCCTCGATTCATAAAGATAATGTTTGAGCCTGGTAATAATTATGGAAAATTCACACAATCTAAACCTCTATTACTTTTGCGCAAATCCTATACAATATTTTTCTAATGACAATTTCCAAATAACATTTATTTCCCAACCTCAGGACTTTTACAAGGCAAAAGTCCTTCTTTGTGGAAATCAATACTTTTACATTCCGACCACACTGACAATACCAAAGGGATGTCAGATGTCTAAATGAAATAGATATTGATAGAGATTGACTACCACCGGGGGAGTAATATTTCAGATGTGAAAGTGATGTAATAGTGGAAGGAAAAGACTGAATAAGATAAAGACATTAGGACATATTCACACAATAAATTCATTTCTGTAGTCGAATTGTTAGAAAAATAAAAATATTTGACTCATGTTGGTCCCAAAAAAAAGTAATAAATATTTTTATGCAAATAATATTTGTTTAATAAAGCTGTACAATATCTGCCCTGAAGGGGATTCTGTTCCTGTAGTGCGACTTCAAAATATCCATCTACCGCTACTATCACCTATTCATTTGACCCAAAACGTTTTCCAGTCACAAATTTCTTAAGATTTGGAAACAGATGAAAGTCAGAGGGAGCCAAATCTGGCGAATAGGAAGAGTGTTCCCACAATTCGTACTTCAAATCCTTCAATTTTCCCCTTGCCAAAAAAGAGCCTTGTTGGCGAGTGCATTGTCTTGGTGAAAAATCTAGTTGCAACTTCCACCCGCTTGCATCTAGAGACATTTTGGCGTTGTTCTCCATCGCCCACCCTTCGGGGTGCAATCAGCCTCCAGCTCTCCAGTTTGGGGATTTCCCTCTCCCAACCCATCCTGATCCTTTCCCCTTGCAGGGTTGCCTGCAAGTTACCTAGGTTATTGAAACCTCTGTAATTGAGGCAATGGACAGGAATCAGTAGATGGACTCTCCATCCGTGATGGAATCTATCGAGTGTGCGTTCAGTCACGCTAGTTCATTAGAGTTGAAATACTGAACTACGGGCGCTACTTTCCGAGCTAATTGCTTGCAATTGAGGTAGGATTCGTAGCGGTCGTGGTTTAGTCAACAATTCCAATGACTGTGGTCATGAGTGGAGCGGGAGGAGACTCGCAATATAAAATGAACCCCGGTGCCAGTCCGTAGCTGGAAGCGAATTCGCTGGGTGTACGCGGTTTACCACAGCCTGCTAGAGGGTGCCTTCTCTAGCTTCTGGCACTGGAGAGTGGCCACTATGTGGGATCACTTTGCGCGCTGGTTGAGTGTATCTCAACCTGCCCTTAAATGGGTCAAGCGGGGGTGTGCCCGGGAGGGCAATTCTGCCATGGTCAGGTATCGCACTAACCACCTTTCCATGGTGGTAACATCTCTCTCTTGTTAAACGATCCCGTTGCTTGCAACTGGGGACCGGTTAAGCCCAAGAGGGTAGGCACGGTCTAAAAAGATCCCCGAAGTACGAATGGAAAAGGGGTTGCAAGGTGAATGTCCTGGTGAAAGAGGATTTTTTTCTTTTGCAACACAGGCCTTTTCTTATTAATTTTTCCATCTAGCTGGTCAAGAAGATGTGCGTAGTATTCCCCATTATTGTTTCACCCTTTACCAAGTAGTCAATTAAAAGAGTCCCTTTAGAATCCCAAAAAACACTAGCCATAATCTTTCCAGCCGATGCAATATTGTCTTTGCTTTCTTCGGCGCACAGCCACCGCAAGTGTAAAGTGGTGAACCCACGTTTCATCCATCGCACCAAATTGGCGCAGAAAATCAATTGGATTCTTCTTAAAACGGCAAAAACATTGCTGAGAAACTCGATTCCTCACTTGTTTTTGTGATCAGCATTTAAGAAATGTGGCACCCAACTTGCACAAAGCTGTCTCATACTGAGTTCTTCGTGTAAAATTCCGCCGTACCCTTTCCTCTGAGATGCTTTCAGCCTTAGCTATCTTATATACACATTTAATCGTCGATCATCGTCGAACCATATTGTATATCTTCTCAATATTTTCTTCGGTAGGTGCAGTTTTTGGCCGTCCTTCATGTGGCTTATCTTCAATCCATCGATTGAGTACGACCAAATTTAAACTCAGTTGTCCATTTTTTACTGTTGGTAACGAAGATGCGGACTCCTTATAGACTTTCACTAACTTTGGCGGTAAATCATCCAAAACGAAGAATTTTATGATGAAATGGTATTCAAGTTTTATTCATTTTGTCAAAAACACACAACACGCTAACTTTAAACAGCCATATAAAACATAATATTTGTCTTCACATTAGGTATTTACTTTTGCAACAAATGTGCTAACAAAAAAAATAACAGAAATTTCATTTGTAGCAGTGCCATCTATGAGCTAGGCCGAGAACTTTTCTACCTTGCCGTAGTATTTTCGGTGAAACTTGAATTAAGAAAATCTGACAATACTTTTTACTTTCTCTTACTCCTAGTAAGAGGAAGTATTGTAATCGTGTCAAATTTTCGATATCGAGTTTTCACCGAAATATCCGTTTTGAGGTCCCCTGAGTCCAAAAAAGTGGTTTTTAGCAATGGTCTGTGTGTGTGTGTGTGTATGTATGTGAACAGCATAGCTCAAAAATGAAAAATCGTAGAAAGTTCAAACTTGATATTACGTTTAGGTATCACCATGGGATCTGACGGTGCGTTATGTGTCAATATTCCTCAACCGGAAGTACCACTTTACTAGTTGTTTTTTTTACGTTTTTGTAATTTTCTCAAAAATGGCTCCGAAGATTTTCTTTAAACTTGTATATCAACTACACATACAAAGAGCTACAACTTTTATTTGAAACATTTCTCCAGGAAAATTCATTTAAGGGCACTTCTGGTGGAGGGGTGGGGTTAGGTTTTCATCTTAACTGCTGTTTCAGTATATTAGACAATTCTGTCATCTAAATAATGTTAATTAGAATTAAATATGTTGTTGAAATTCCGAGTTTGAAAAAAAATAGATAACCGGAAGTGCGTTTTTACTGAAATATAATTTTCAGTTTTCTGGTATTTTCTCGAAAATGGCTCCAACGATTTTCTTTAAACCAGCGTTGTTAACTATACATATAAAGAGCTACAACTTTTATTTGAAACTTTTCCCCTGATAAATTCATTTAAGGGGACTTTTGGGGGAGGGGGGTTATGTTTTTCTTTAAAATGCTATCACAGTTGATTATACAATTCTGTCATCCAAATTGAAATAACTAGAAATTAATATATGACCCAAATTCCGAGTTTCAAGGAAATTAGTAAACCGGACAGTTTTACTGGACGGTGTTTTCACTTTTCGACGAATTTCATTAAATTTGGTACACTAACTATAAAATTTGTCAATTATAATTTTGAGTACTGGAGTAAGAGAAAGTTGTGTGAGTGTTTCACACCCGATTTTTTTTCTTACAGCATTAAGCGGAAGTAACAGTTTATCCAAAGTTCATTTTTATTGTAAGACAAGACTAGGGGGACAAAGTAATAACAATTTATATGTCTATATGTTTATATATACAGAACTTTAGAATAATATCAGAACTTTACTAATAATTTATAAAAATAAAAACGAAAACATAAAATTTTTTAAAACTAATGTAATTATTTTAAAATAAATAATATTTATTAGATAATAATGTTTAGAAATATAAATTCAAATACCATACTTATTCCATACCATTAGGGCTATATAGAAACTTGTCTAGTCATTTGTAAGTAATTGGAAGGTGAGCAGCAACATGTGGCCTGCGAAACAGAAGTGTTCTATTGTTAGGGAGGCCTCTGAGCGCTATACCGTCCTTCTTTTGTTAACTGTTGTTTTCAATATAAAAAGGGAACAGAGACAGAATAATGAAATAGAACAATAACAGATAAATTATCACCATTATATTATTTATTTTATTTCTTTGTTTATATATATATATATTATTACTAAGAAGTTGACAATATAAAGTTATAGGAAACGTAAAAAAAAACAACAAAAAAAACACTTGTTCTTATAGTAAACACTCCAAATGCTAACAGTCACTATTATGGCGTCGCACATCTTTATGGATCTTTAATGGAAAGGATGATGCTGATAAATATAAGCACTAAAATCCTTTTTTTTTTTTTTTTTTTTTTTTTTTTTTTTAGACTTTGTCTTGAAGGATGATATCATAATTTGAAAAATCATGGAAGGCGATAAATATCATATTTTAATTAATATTTACGTATAACAATTTTAAATAATAATACGTTCACTAAAAAAAAAAAAAAAAAAAAAAAATACCTAAGCTAAGCAGAAATTTCAAACTAAAGGGACAGTTATTGCGAAAAAAAAATGAGTTACTTGAACTGGTATGAAACACTTCACATACACTATTTAATTGATAAATTGTTTTTTAATTGGATCTTGCAATAATTTTAGGAACAAGTAGTGAACGTGGCAATATATATGTGTGGCCGGCCGCATGACAGCACGGCAATTCAATTCAGAAATACTTATATAGATAATAGCAATGCAAGTTTAAAGCAAATCGTTGGAGTTATTTATGAGAAAATTCCCCCCCCCCCCAAAACTTGAAAACTGATTGTATAAAGTCAGCACTTCCGGTTCAAAGATTTTATTCAAAAGTGGAATTCTAGTAATGCATTTAATGTACCTTAATATTATTATGTATGAAGTAATTTATACAATGTATCGCCGATGTGGAACTTTAGTGGAAAGCTTGACATTACTACTCCTCCCCCAGAAGCCCGCCAAAAAAATTTTCTTTGGAAATTAAAAGTGTTAAGACGTTTAAATGTGTATAGTAGTTGTGGTGGTTGGTTCCGCACAGCTGGAAAGCATCAGAGACATTTTCCGTGGTAGCCTACTTCATTTTGTGGTTCATCGACCGGTTTCGGGCGTTCGCCCATCTTCAGGATGCGTCTTTCAGACAGTGTGACAAACACAGGCTTCCACAGAGCAAATTCAGTTTTACACACTGACTCAGTATGAGAGTTCAGTAATTCAGTTGCGACTTGGCCAACTGCTTTGTTAGAGAGCATTCCTTAGACAGTCTGCCTTCAGCTTTCAAATAATACAGTTCAAAAAGATAGTCAGACTTCTGCCTTCAAACAAGACAGTCGCAATTCTGCTTCCAAAGCCAGAACACTTCAGAAAGCCAGTACAGAACACTTCAGGAATCGCTCTCCTAGTATTAATGCCAGTTTCACAATAAATTAAATAAGTTTATAATATCAAATAAGTTGTAGTTATTATTTTAACAGAATATATTTATTGTTAACAGTGGTGATTTCTTGATTATTACTAATACTTCATTCTCTCTTAAACTTACATAATTACAAGCCCTTATACGAAACCGCTCGTGCTACTACAAATAAACATCAGACCACAACATTACAAAGTCCTTGCAGTGTTTAATATTATCAAACAATATTGTTCAGTAAGTCTAATTTATCTCAACCTACGTATATTTTTCTACCAAACCCCATAACTAATTTTACTGAGTCACTGTGTAAAACTGAATTTACTCTGTGCAAGCCTGTGTTGTCACACTGTCTGAAAAACGCATCCTGAAGATGGAAGAACCATAAAATAAAGCAGGCTACCACGGAAAATGTCTCTGATGATTTAAATGTGTATAGTTCGGCAACTTAGTAGGCGCAATTAAATTATGTCACAGCTACTAATCTAACCGCCCGCTTAAAAACGGGGCCTAACCAGCAATTTACTCTCATTCAAAAGCCATTCGAACAACCATCAACTTCCAACGACCATCATTCTCATACCGTCACTCTGCCAGTCATTTTGTCACTCTCTTCTCACGCTACCATATTCTCACTTTAAATAATACAGCATAAAATCCTTGCAGTGTTTAATATAATCGAATAATATTGTTCAGTAAGCCTAATTTATATCAACCTACCTATATCTTCTACTCAACCCCATAACTAATTTTGCTGAGCTATAGACAGTACATAAATTTTAATGAAAATTATTGGAGCTGCTTTTTGAGGAAAAAAAAAATGCAAAAATTTGACTCGCATTTTCTGTAGATGGATTTTGGACAAAATCTGCGTGTTAGATACGGAGATGGTATCAAACGGAATTTAAGTTTGTAATCCCTAAGATTTTTCGAGTGTATATATATATATAAATATGTAAATTCCAATATATTGTTGCTCTAGTGATTATGTCAGCTGTGTTTATATTTTCATATGTATAATTATTAAGTGAATATTATTTAAATTGTGATGTTTATTTTAGTGTGGTTAATAATGTTTAATTTAATTATTCTTTTCAGGTATTATTTAACTATATTTTGTTTCATTTAATTCGTTGATATTCATATAAAATTTATCATTGTTCATTTGTAATTCTTTTCAGAATAATAATATCTGTTGTTAAAAACCAACTTATTAATTAAATTACACGTTATTAACCACAGTAAAAAAAAAACAACATAACAATTTTAAATAATATTCACTTAGTAATTATACATATGAAAATATAAACACAGCTGACATAATCTCTAGAGCAACAGTATATTGGAATGCTTAAAAGAACTAAAGCACGAAGATTTAGCAAGATCCTCTTCCCAGTAGTAAGCCAGACACCATAATTTCTGGCCTTCACTACTGAAGAATAGCTCTCCACTTCTCATGATGCTCTAGGTCAACACCATCATAAAAATAGAACTCTGAATTTTTGCACCACTGATGAATACGCTAACCTTTAAACCAAAGCGGCAGCGCAGCAATAAAAGAAGGTAATTATAATTTATTCTACACACCCCCCCCCAAAATGTGAAGAGTATAAGAAACAGAAATCTCTAGCGTACTATAAAATATCTGGTTTATAATAAAATAAAATAAATACCCTATGGTGCAACAGCCCATGAAAGGCCAAGGCTTGCCAGGAGGCGATTTGAATAGGGGCCGTGGGGTCCCACGCCATTTAGTTCCGGCCTTCGCTATATGGGGCGCTACTAACTGTAGCTTTCCACTTGTTATCATGACGCTGGGTCAACACCGACTTTGCCCTCACGGGAATCGAACCCTGAATTCAACGCACGAAAGGCGAGTGTGCTAGCCACTAGACCAAAGCGTGAAGACTAGTTTATAATATCATTAAAATATTATATAATAATTAATATTTTAACGTTGCTAGCTATTTCTGTACTTTAAAAAAAAAAAAATGCAAAAACTTTCCATTCTTAATTATTGTCAAAACCTACTGGCGGAGTTCCTTGGCACTTTATTCTTAGGCCTAGGTTCCTAAAAAAGTGAACATTTTAATAAAATTACTTCTAATACACAGAAAATATACCACTTTAACCATATAAATAGAAATAGAATGGATAAATACTAAAGATGTTTTGTTTTTTAAATGTATCACCTGATTACACACCCAGAGGTCAATGACAATAAACTGATCTTTAGAGAAACAAGATTGGAAATAATACCAAAAAAAAAAAAAAGGAAGAAATCCTTACCAATGATGTGCAACCGTAAAATATCTGTACTTAAGGTTAACCATTGATCCATAAGGTAACTTATCGCTTGCTTAAACAGTTGAAATTTTAAGTAGTTTACATTCCAAAGTGTTTACTAGAAATCAATATAAATGTTCAATACTTGTTTCTCTAAATGTATTTTTTTGGTTAATAATAACTTCGATTGTTTTTTTCTATTTTTTTAAACGGCGATAAAAATGAAAGATTTAACTCCCTCATTGGCCTTAATGCGCTGGCCCAGAGGGAGTGTGAGCTGATATTATCTAACTGTAATATCTGAGATCACAAACTGGTAATTTGTCAAAGGTAATAATAGGTAACAGGATTTCAAAATTCTTTCTTCTTTGGTTCTAATAGTTTCTGTAAATATGTAACGATCTAATCAAATGTAAATTCACATCAGCGATTTATAATAAACACACGATTATTATTTTTTTTAAAGTGTGGTATACGATAGACTTAAAGACATTTCAGAAAGATAAACTATTGTTGAAAAATTAATTTAAATAATTTATACAATTAAAGCAAAACTGGTATTCAAAAAAAAATCTGGTATGAAACACTCTTACGACTTTCTCTATTCAAACATATAATTATTATTAGATATTTAATTGTGTTCAATTTACGTGAATGAGAGGATCTAAATTTTATAAAACGACTTTTTCTTTGAAGAAAGCATAACCTCCGGTGTAATAGAATTATAATATGATGATCATAGACTGATAGGTCCGTATAGTTTTTCAAACAAGTCCTTATCTTAATCTAATGGAATATGAGAATATATGCCATATATCTTGTAACAATGCCACAAAGTAGACAAGTAGACATTTTATAAATATTTCTTTTTGTTCAAATTACTTGGACAGTCGTGCCCTAAATAGGATAATGCATAGAACTTCTCGTTTCAAAAATCACTAGCAAAGAACTACCTCAATTAGACAAGAAGGTCCATTATGTGCTAGGCTGTAATGGCTGAACATCGACTAATATACCACAAATCTTTATCAAGTAATTGTATCCCATCGATTTTTTTTTCAATTTTAGCCGTTTTTATAGTCCAACAGGCAGAAAGCAATATATTCTTGGTCAATATGCATGAACGCTTCAGAAAACAAATAAATCGCTCTGTTTATTTGTTTGGCCGAGGGTTCTCGATATTTGGTCCACACGCGTTGGTCTAGTGGCTAGCGCACTCGCCTTTCATGCGAGAATTCAGGGTTCGATTCCCGTGAGAGCAAAGTCGGTGTTGACCCAGCATCGTGACAAAAAATGGGGAAGCTACAGTTAGTAGCGCCCTAGGTAGCGAAGGCCGGAACTAAACGGCGTGGGAACTGCGGCGTGCTTACCACATGCCCTCCCTATTCAAATCGCCTACCATATACCATATACCTAATATATGGTATATCGGTCAGGAAATTATAGAAGTGAATTTCTTGTTGTTAATGTTTTTTTTGTTGTTTTTCTTGGTTCTTACTTTTTCTACTTCTAATCTTTTTTTGTTTTATTTATTTTTTGAGTCTTCATGGGCTGTCGAGCCATAGGGTTCCCCCCCTCGATGTTTGTGTGATACACCGCTACCATCTTGCCTTTTCTCTTACATGAGACAAAGCTCGCAAAGGGTATCTCTTGCATGCAGTTACTTGGGGAGTAGGACCACCTGGGTAATCATAACTCAGTACTCCAAGCACTTCGTCAGAACAGTACACAATACACCTAAACTACATACACTCTATCCATTACAGACAAGGACAAACACAGTACACAAGCTAGAGTCTCCATCCCTAGTTAATTGGCGTAAGCCAAGGGAAAAGGAAGGGATTAGTTCAGTGGTAGTGCGCTGGACTAACAACCCGGAGTTCCCGGGTTCGAATCCAGGATACTGCCCTTAGGTTTTCTCTTCTAAGGAGCCTCTACAGCTCACTTACTGTCCGGTAAAGGGCAGTGTCATCTATATCTATAGAACACTGCTCAGAGGCCGGGTGTGCACTGAGAAGGCTCCAGGAGGCACAACAGATCTTTCAAATCGCAGTGCAATAATCCCCTAAAACAATGTATATCTACATGAGACAAGCCTTCATAGTAAAAATCCTACAATTGTAATATTTATTCCGGGATTAGCCATAACTTCCTGGTTATACGTGGTGAAGTCATTCACTCTTTCTCTTGAAAGTATCTTGCATTTTGCAATGCTAGAGAATAAAATTTAAGAATAAATTGTATTGAATTTATTTTTAAAGCTTTCTCCTAAAGTTTAATTTAAAAGTTGAGTTTTCAAAATCAACGACGATTGTAATTCCAAAGTCATGTACGATGATCAAGAAAGCAACAATTTTTCTAGGGTTTATTGGAGTGTAAATGGATAAACAGTGCTATAGAAATCGATTCTACTAAAAGGTGTATATACTGACAAAAATCTTCATTTTTATAAAGATATGGAATATTTAGGTTGGAAAGAAAAGAGAAAAAAACAGTTAGCCGCAAAAGGTAAATTGACCGGTAACAGCTGCAGAAATATCCAACCACAAAACTATATGAGCACGTGTTTCTATTTCTTATATACGAGAATTACTAACATTAAAAAAAAAATAGTCGAGTTTTAGGGATAGTATTTCCGTTCATGTGGAATGATCCAATTACAGTATTAAATAATGCGAGAAATTTAACAGAAACCTCTGTTTAAAGAAGTAAAATACTCAAATGAATAAATCTGATGAAAAGAACAGATGATTAGTAAACAGAATTTACTATAATATTGAATGATAAAGTCATTACAGTGTGTGTGTGTGTGTGTGTGTGTGTGTGTAGCTATCTTGTGTTAATCAATTTGATTGAATATAAAATCATTCATATAACTTGCGCACTTTAAAAAACTAGCCTACCGACATTATAGAATCGCCAATAACCCTAGGATATTTTTCAAATAAAAATATTGGTTCATGAACGAAACTTTCATGTCATATTCATTGATGAAATTAATTGGAATACCAATTTGGATAGTTCTTCAAGTTTTTGGCTTTTAGATTAAGCTATTCATTTACATTCCAGTCTTCCGCAGGACGCCTATAGTTTGGTTCACATGCTTATATGCGGCAACAGATCATGCATTCATCCATCATTATAACACTTGCTTGCATATCCCTAGATTAGTAATGGGGGGGGGCGAGCCTCATTCCACTGCGACCTCCAAGACGAGGTCTATTGTGGATACCCTTAAATTATAGCACAACTCCCAGCTTCGCCCTCCTAATCAATCCTAGCAAAGCTGAGAGCGGCTCCATCATGAAGCTCATAGCTTCGGGATTGCCTGTCCCCAATTGAAGAAACCTTATCTTCGCCAGGCCGGCGCACTCACAAAGGATGTGCGTGTAGGGGTTTCTTCCTCTGCCATGCAGAATCGGCTTACCGCACTATCTGCAAGTTATGATAGTGCATGTGTCTGTTCAGCCTACAATTCCCTGTTAGTAGACCCACAATTAGCCTTATATTCCTTCGAGTATGGCTCAGTAGATCTCTGGTGAATTTAGGCAAATGTCTCTTGATAAAGAGCTTTGCCTGCCCCTGTCCTGGTGTTCTCTCCCACCCACGCAGACGCTGTTCTTCTATCCAACCTTTGATAGAAGTTTGAATAAGGCTCCTGGACAAGCCGCAGAAGGGTTCGGGGCCTATAAAGGTATCGTGCGAACCCTCCCTCGCTAGGGCATCCGCCCTTTCATTGCCCAGAAACCCCGCATGTCCCGGCACCCAGGCGAGTATCAGTTTATTCCGAGTACCCACCTCGGTTAGGGCAAGTAGGCAATCCCACACCAGTCTAGTGACTATTTGGTGTGAAAAAAGTGCCTTCAAGGCTGCCTGACTGTCGGAGTATATGGCCACTCTACTACCCGCTATGCCTTGCCTTATAATCTCCCTAGCGCAGAGTTGTAACGCCACGACTTCAGCCTGAAAGACCGTGGCGTACTTCCCCTAGGCTGGCCTTGATCTTAACTTTAGGCCTGCCCCCATAGACCCCGGCTCCGATCCCAGTCGGAGTTTCGGATCCATCTGTATACCAGATCGAGTTACCGAACAGGGAGGGGAGGGGTCTCAGTCTCATTCGCCTCTGCTCGGTATGCTTGCATCCCTAATTACTTCGTGTTTTTTTCATTATGCCACCGTGTACAATACGTTGGTTTCTATCTATTGCGGGTAGTACTTGAAATGGTTTCATTGTAGCCCAGAAGGCAGCTGCCAATAACACTGAATAATATATGAAATTTAACGTGCAGATTGGTATTTTTCGTGGAATATCTTTCCAATAAAAATTGAAACGTTTATATCTGTACAATTGGCATATTTTTACTTTAAAGAAAACCGTTGCTGTATTCAAGAAAATTCCAAAAATTTCAAATATCAACTCTACAAAGTCCACCTTCCGGTAAACCGATTTTTCTTCAAATCTGGAATTCTAGCCATGTTTCTAATATACGTTAATATTGTAAAATGGATATTGAGGTTCGATCAGAAAAAAAAAACATTTTTTTCAAATTTTCACCGATGTTTCGGCAAATTTATGTCCTTTAGGATCTGTACAAAGCACATTACAAGACAAAAATAAAGAATTTTACAATTTTAATGAAATAAAAAAAAAAACATGTAATAAAGAAAAGAAATAATAAAATAAATAAATATTTCTTTGGTCATTGTCATGTACCAACGTTTGGCCCATATTACAACAGGCTTCTTTAGGGAAGTGTCGCCTCTAAAGCTGAAACACAGTATTGATTCAGCTTTATAGAGGCAACACTACTCTGAAGAAGCCTATTGCAATATGGGCGAAACATCGATTTCTAACAAACCATTGACGCGGCCTCAACCCGAAGACCTAATTGTTTAAAATAAATTAAAGAAAAGTATTTAATATAATAATAAATTGAAATTTATTGAATGGAAGCTGTATATACTTTGTAACAGCAACGAAAGAGAGTAAAGACAAGAGAAACAAATCCAAAACCACTCTCTCGGATTGGAGTGGGAGAAACTGTGTAAATATAGCGGCGGACAGTCCATAAAAACACAGTTGAATTCAGTTCAATAATCCAATTAATACGTGTCATTTTCATACCACTCTCTACCTTAAAACATTTCTCTATTGTAAAGTCCAGGCAGTCTGTATCACTTAATTACAGCAACCAAAGAGAGTAAACAGCAAAATCCAAAACCACTCTCTTGGACTGGAGTGGGAGAAACTGTATAAATATAGCGATGGACAGTCCATAATAACACAGTTGAATTCAGTTCAATAAATCCAGTTACTACGTGTCATTTTCATACCACACTACCTTAAAACATTTCTCTGTTGTAAAGTCCAGGCAGTCTACACTTAATTAATGTATTAGTTAACCAGTATTAACCAAGTCTTCTTCTTATATCATCAACCAGATCTAAATTCTCCTCCATCTAACACATCCATTATAACTTTTATGCTTCATATACTTTTAATATTTCTATTTATTTATTTATTTATTTTATTATTTATTATCTTTATATATATATATATATATGTATATTGTTTATTTTTTACTTCTGCAGAATTATTAATTTTTGATTTGCAATGTGCTTTTGTAATCTTTGTACAGACCCTGAAGAAGGCAATAAATTTGCCGAAACGTCGGTGAAAATTTGAAAACTTTGTTTTTCTGACCGTACCTCAACATTCCATTTTACAATATTAAATATAATGATCGTAAAGTACATCAAACAAATACTTAGAAGAAGTCTTAGAAGTAAATATTGTACTGAAAATTGTACTTTAGAGGAAAGCTTAACGTGAGCTTCGCCCACAGACGTCCCCCAAAAAATCAATTTCCCTCCATAAAAAATTTTTGAAAAGATTGAAATAAAAGTGATTAGACATTTGTGTTCGAAAATAGTTAAAAACGAACTTTAACGGGAATCGTAGAAGCTGTTTCCGAGAAAATCTGAAATAATGTCATTTATTAAAGTCGTAATTCCAGCAGATGGATTTTTGACCAAAACCTACGAGTCCAGATGCGGTGGGATCATATGGGAATATCAAATTTGAGGTCCCTGCGATTTTTCGAATTTGAAATATTTGGTTTAAACAACACCCACACAAATCACTCGTGAATAAAGTTTTTTTCGTATTTAGGGGACCTCAAAACATATCTTTCTTTGAAAACACTATTTCGAAAATTTATGCATGATCCCAATACTTCCGCTTACACCCGCTAGATGAAGATAATAAAGAGAATATGGTTATACTTTGCTTTTTAACGTTGCTGTTTATCAAAATTGTGTATGGGTTAACGAACTGTTCTGCAATAGAATTAAATATACAAGATTTATACAAAATTATACAGATTTTTGGTTTCAATAAAACCAAAGAAAAAAAGAAAAAATCATTGAAATAATTGTTATTTGAGTAAGAAATTATTCATTAGATAATCCCATGAAGCCTTGAAGTGGATAATTGCAGACAATTAAGTTTGTTTCTTTTAAACTTAATTGCTGGTTGCCTACTGAATTTCACAGACCCCAATTTTTGTTGGGTGGAAGTGAAAATGATATTTCAATCAGTCGGGAAAAAATAGTTACCTCGAAAAATGACCCTTGCAGTTGTCGGAGAACTGGTTTCATTAAATTTGAATTTCCATATTTTTCCAAAGAAATGTTATGATTTGGTGTTTCGTGAATCCGTGGCTACAAAACTTTTATTGGAATAGTCAAAATAATCACTTCAATATTTTATTGAAATAAAAAAAATTTCCAACTTGGGCGGAAGTAAAGAATTTTAAACTACTGTCGGCGAGATGTAAGAGCTTGCTTTAAAAAAAAAAATCTTACAATAAAATAAAGGAAATAAATTTAACAATTATGGATCATGAAATTAATTCTATATTATATCAAGATGTAAATTTCTGATAAAATTTTTCTAGGGAGTACACAAAGTAATTAATGATAATAATATTTAACAACATTGCCAGCAATGGTCCTTGTCCTAGAGTGTATGTATAATGTGTGCGCCACCGGCACACAGTCTTGTGAAGAATTATGACCGTCAAACACGCCACAGCTAAATGATTATTTAATATGTATTTAAAGTGAAGTACAATCCTTGATAAGAGGCAATAAATATCAGAAATTTTAAGGCTGTTCATATCGTAATATGGATATCAATTTTCGGTCCATAAAAACAGATTGCCTTCCTCAGGGTCTGTACAAAAGATTACAAAGTGTGTATATTAAAAAAAAAATAAACTAGAAAAAAATAATAGAAAATATTTTTGGGGTGTTCTGGCGGCTTTGCCAGAAAAAGGGAAGCTTTTGCTGTGGAATTGAAACAGAGGGGGGCTCTCCAGGTAAACAAGAAAGTATAATCTCCACCATCTTTATAATATAATGCTGATCTAACTAATCATTTGGTAAAAATTGCAAGTTGAAAGAAAATTTGTCTATGAGAATATAATGGATGTGAGACGGAGAGAGAATTAGAGAGCATGAATTTAGAAATGAGATTAGAAATAAACTAGATCATATGCTGAACACTGTGTAATAAGTAGAACACACAAACTGCAAGAACCTTACAAGTTAAATAGAAGTTAGGTAGCGAGAGAATAATAAAGTGAGAGACAGACTGGCTGAGTAATTAGATAGGTTGCTGACTAGTTATACTGTTATAAAAACTGTGCTGAACTGTTCTGCTGCCGCTCTATATATACATATATAAATCGAATTCTCCCACCCTAGTCTGGCCTAGGTGGGGAGTATCTAATGTTAGATTCATTTAATGTCTGCTTCTACGCTCTTCGGATCCCATTACAAGAATTATAATAATTGAATAAGATTAAGTTGTATGAGTGTTTCATACCAAATTTTTTTTTTGCTATAAAATAAAAATACATAGTTTCACTATAATTCCAATCCGCTTCTTCCGTCCATTATACCATCACGATACTTCAACGTATAGACCTCTTAAAAATAAAAATAAAAAGGCAGTTAATTTACTTTGATTTAAAAAATGTTTACTTTTCATTCCTTTTTTCGGCAAATTTATTCAGTCTTGAGATAATTCTTTTTTATTATATTAATTTTATTATGCAATTTTAATACGTAATATATAATATATACATTAAAGTTTTTGTATATATATATATATAAAGAATATATAAAGTTTTATTATGCAATTTTTCTGTATTTCTATTAGTTTTGTTTATTTAGTTCCTGAGGAAGGATACCAACGGGTGTACGAAATGTCGATTAAACTTTTAAAGATAAAAAACTTTTTTCTTTGACCCCAGCCAACAAAATTTTGCAAAGTTTCATCAATTAAACTTTCATATAAAACACATTCCACAGCAGGAATTTGAAATGCTTTTTTTTTTTTTTTTTAACTTAAGGCGCGTCAATATCTACGGTCATTGGTACCCGGAACCTTCTCAGTGCACTGCCAGCCACCGGGCAGCGTTCTCTCGTTAAAGACAATACTGTCCATCACCGGACAGTGAGCTGTAGAGTCTCCTAGGAAGAAAAAAATCTAAGGGTAGCACAGCTGGACTTGAACCCGGGTCCTCCGCGTGGGAGTCCAGTACGCTAACCACTTAGCTATTCCCTTCCCTAAATGCTTTATTAAAAACTTTATTAAAAAGTAAGAATTTTCGATTCTGACTTTTATCTGAATCTTTATATATTCGAAAAAAGAACTTTCCACTTTAGGGCCAACTTTTTAAATATCCTAAAAATTTTGAGGGTTTAGGTGACCCACAGAACATAAGTTGCGGATTACTTATCTATAAGACCATGCTAAAGGACGTTCTTCAAATCTGGCAGCGAAACCTAGACGATGACAAAGGAAGGTGTGAACGGCTTCTTGGTTACCTGAAGAATCTTGAGGAAGATATCTGGCCCCGAGAGTCAGGGATAATGATTCGTGTAGGTGGTCCAATCAAAAGCAGGATCAGATTAGACGGCTGGGGAGACCTGAAAGGATGGAAGAAAAGGGCCCCAGTTTGCGATCGGCTGAATGATGTTGAATGATCGGTTTCGAGATATCGGTATCTGGTTCCCAATGGAATGAGAATATTGTTGAAGTAAAGAGGAGAAGAAGAATACTAATTAAATTTCATTATTGCCTTTAATGCTATATACATATTTATTAAACATTAATATAATAAAAATAAAAATGATTAAAAAAAAAAAAACCTTGATAGAACACCTGCTTCGTGTTTTACAAGGACAAACATACTGAAGGACAATAATAGAAGTCGTTGTTCTCACAAAAAGATGTTTCGAATTAAAAATAAGAAGAATTATTATTGAAGCAGATATAATTTAATTTGGACACCAATTATGGAATACAATTCTCTCACCCAGTCAGTATATAGAACGAAATTTTAAGTAGTTGTAAATATCAAGTTATGAAAAGTGTCCAAAACCAGGTAACCAAATATAGATGTAACGAGGAGAGATCATATAAGGCGCCCCTAATATGAAATTCAACCATGCGGTGGCAGACCTGTACACGTACCATGACTCCATGACTAAGACATACAGTTTCCTTTCACTCTCTAGCATACAGTGGTCGGCCAGAAGTGGAGGAGGCGACAACAACGACGATTAGCTCCTTAACAAGGAAACAACCATCTACGTGACATGAATCTAATATTACAACTATATATATATATATATATGTGTTCTCACTTCTCTCGTATTATCTATATTCTTAACAGAATATGACTTTATCTCTTTACTTGCATACACCCCAGTTTTATAGTATCTTACACACGTTCTAGACTGTTTTTATATGTCACAAGATTAACTATATTAAAGCTGAGCTAACTTCATTCTAAAAAGAAGGGAAGTATATGTATGGTCGTATCAAATTTTCGAAACTCAAGTTGTTTTCACCTAAAATCTATGTTTTGAGAATTACTTGAGTACGAAAAAAATGTTGTTCAGCGAATGCTCTTTACTGTCTGTGTATCGAAGAAACTCAAACTTGACATTCCTTTAGTTACCATCAGGGTTACCACAAAGTTGTGCCACAAGGTTTCTATTAAAATCTGTCAATCAGAAGTTCAACTCTATTAAATGGTTTATTTTTTTTTTTTTTTTAATTTTTCATGATTTCCTCAAAAAATTGCTTCAACGATTTTCTTTGAATCTAGATTTTAAAAATGCCTATCACATTTATTTGAAACTTTCATTTTTCTTTATTTTTGGAGAGTTTTAGAAATGCTGCATTGTTAAGCATTTTTTTCACCTAAAGTAAGCTTAGGTGAACAGTTCTCGGGGCCTAGTAGTGAAAATGAGTTTTTTTTAAATACATTTATTTCTCAAGGTACTCTCCCTTTAGTTCAATACACCTTTGCCCAACGTTTTTCCAATAATTGGATTCCGTACCTCAAAGTGCGATTCTGGAAAGTCTTCAAAAAAAACCATTTACCGTTGCTATCACCTCTTCATTTGACCCAAAACGTTTTCCAGCCACAAATTTCTTAAGGTTTGGGAATAGATGAAGATTAGAAGGAGCCAAATCTAGCGAATAGGGAGGATGTTCCAACAATTCGTACTTTCGTACTTCAAATCCCTCAATTTTCCCATTTCCAAAGCGCCTTTGTGGGCGAATGCATTGTCCTGGTGAAAAAGGATTTTTTTCTTTTGCAAAACATGCCTTTTGTTTCAAGAAAATTAGTAAACCAGAAGTGCGCTTTTACTGAACAGTTTTTTCAGTTTTCGACGAATTTGATTAAATTTGGTGCACAAACTATAAAATTTGTCAATTATAATTTTGAGAACTGGAGTAAGAGAAAGTTGTGTGAGTGTTTCACACCAGATTTTTTTTTTAAATGTGGTTGGTGAAATTAAAAGCGTATTATAAGATAATTTGCGAAAAGGTCCCAAAATTTCGACTTACTTTGGCCCTCCACTGGTTTAATCCGGCACTGTGTTTGGATATCATAATGGAATTCCGACAAGAATATATATTTAAGGTTCTATGCATTTATTATATTTATGTGGCACAACTCAATTTTACCAACAAAAAAAAATACGATAAATTTGTGATGTAGAAGCATTACAATAATAATGAAAATACAGAATTTGAGGAACTCTGAGGAGGTTAGTTTAAGGAAGAGCTGACGTAAAATAATTCCGAAAGACCAAGATGGTATCTGCAACATTCAAGAAAGTTGGTTGCGAGGCTTGAATATCTGAATAATATTTGCCTTTATATTCATTTTCATATTGATCTTGCCATAATTCTAAATACCGACTTTTCAAAGCGTTACTCATATCTCCCAAACTAGCTACCTGAATTTCTTCACCCGACTTAATAGCATCTTTTGCCAGGATATCGATATATTTATTTCCTTGGATCCCGGGGGCATGGCTTTTAATCCATACTAAATGAATCCTTCCTGCAGCCTTCTCCAAACTATTCGCTATTTCTATGAGTAGGGGTCTATTACATCACCTAGACATTTTATCTTTTGAAGTGCACTTCTTGAGTCACTGAAAACTATTATCATGTTGTCCCTCTCCTGGCCTATGTTATTTGCCTGCCCTATAGCTTTCCTGATAGCTACCAATTCCGCCATATATACTGAAGCAATATTTGAAAGCTTATACTTCTTGGAGATGCTAGTCTGGGGGGTCCCATACAGCACAATCCCCTTCAAGGATCGATTTAGATCCATCCATAAACAAGAAATACGGATTGGCTAGGCTCTCCTTAAAAACCGCCTTGATCCCCCAAACCATACAATCATCCCATTCGTTTTTAAGTTTGTCATATACGTATATCCAAATGAACTAAACATGACTCTGAACAAGCCATACTGTAAGGTAATAGTCGCCTCGGGATCCTATGCAAAGCAGTCAATCTGGAATACATGTCAGTTATAAAACCTACCAGTCTGACACTCACAGGCTGTTTCCTTTTGCGCCAAAATCTGTGTGAGGGGATCAATTCCGCCAGCCTAGAGATACCTTTAGGTTCATTAAAAAAAATTTGTTTATTTATAGTTTTAATTCTAATTATTATTATTATTATTTTTTTAATCGTATATTATTTTATGAAAATACAGGGAGCCGCTTTTATTAACATAACTAAACAGACAGATATGAAAATGTAAACAAACAAGAAGTTAAATAGATGATAGTAAAAGATATAAATCAAGAATGAGTAATGGAAGTAAAAGAAGGTAAATAAAGGTATTAATCGTACACGGTGATTACAATAGTTTGGGGGGATGGATGGATACACAGCAGGGACTAGCCACTTAACAACAAAAGATAATGGAGAGAAAGGAACATATATATATATATAAAACAGTTGTGGGGAGGGGATATATATCAGTCAGTATTATGAAGAAGTAAATCACAAGGGTAGCCAGCATATATATATATATATATAAGGGGAACGGCAAGCTACAGACAGAGAGACACACTGATACGGCAATCTAACTCACTGGGGGGTATATTTTGGTGATGTCACAAACAACAACTACCATATAGGAAAGACTTGGCTCTATCTATTCTCAACACAATATAGATCATAATTAATTACTGTACAGATAAACAAACCTAGTTATTAATACGTTTTATTGATTTGTTTATAAAATTAATTTTTTTTTTTTAAGTAAAATCTATTATTCACTTTAAAATCAGCTGGAATTCAAAATTATCCTAATTGTGATAGACTCGAAGTTGTTGGAGTAACGTTGATTCGTAATAAAGGAGTGGTTAGCGCACTAGCCTTTCGTGCGAGAATTCAAGGTTCGATTCCCGTGAGGGAAAAGTCTGTGTTGACCCAGCATCGTGATAAAAATGTGGGAAGCTACAGTTAGTAGCGCCCTAGGTAGCGAAGACCGGAACTAAACGGCGTGGGAACTGCGGCGTGCTTACCACATGCCCCCCTATTCAAATCGCCGTCTGACAAGCCCTTCATGGCTGTTGCGCCATAGGGTTCTCCCCCCCTCGATATTTGTTTGATACACCGCTACCATCTTGCCTTTTCTTTTGCATGAGACAAAGCTCGCAAGGGGTATATCTGTTGTATGCAGTTACTTGGGGAGTAGCGACCACAGTACCTGGGTTATCATGGCTCAGTACACCATGCACTTCGTCAGAACAGTACACTTTACACTTAAACAACATACACTCTACCCTGTACAGACAAGGACAAACGCAGTACACAAACGAGGGTCTCCATCCCTAGTTAATTGGCGTAAGCCAAGGAAGAAGGAAGGGATTAGCTCAGTGGTAGCGCGCTTGATTAACAACCCGGAGTTCCCGGGTTCGAATCAAGCATACTGCCCTTAGATTTTCACTTCCTAGAAGCCTCTACAGCTCACTTTCTAGTGATGGGGAGTGTTATCTGTAACGAAAGAACACTGTTTGGAGGCCGGCAGTGCATTGAGGAGGCTCCGGGGGGGGCACAATAGATCTTTCAGGTCGCAGTGCACTAATCTCCCAAAAACAACCAACAATCTACAATCTAGTATCGAATACGGTGGTGATGGTATCTGAACTGAGTACCCAAGTTTGGGCTCCAAGCGTTTTTGAGGTCGACACACAGATCATTCGCTGAAAACATTGTTTTTGGTACTTGGGATCTCAAAATATGTACTTCTGGTAAAAAAATGTCGAAAATTAACCAGATCGCAATACTTCCTCTTACCAGAAATAAGAGGGAAAGAATAAAAATTTGGTATGAAGCACTGCAAGACTTCCTTTACTGCAATTTACGTAGCAAAAACTTTAAGAAGTTCGTTATCCCTAAGTGCCAGCTGCTATGAAGTGAAGTATGAAATTTGTTTGCGAGAATAAGCTGATAAAAAATTGAAAACTGATTTGATAAAGATCTCAATTAAATTCCCGATAAAATTTGCTTATAAACTACTTTCTTAAGCTTCAATTATTAAGGTGATCCATCCAAAACATTTTTGACCCCAAAAATCTGGGTTATTTGCTCTAGAAAAGTTATTATTTAAAAAAAAAAAAAAGTCAATTTTTATAATAAGTAACTAAATATAATAAATAAATAAATAAATAAGCATAAATTAGAATAATACAAAAAAATAGTAAAGGAAATGGGAGATAGGATGAATCATACACAAATTGTTAACAATGCAAGGATTGACTGCATACGAAAACCCTTTTTTAATGGCATAAAGGTAGACAGACATACATCCTGTTGGCGGGAAGAAAACTAGTAAAGATTCAAACTTATACAATAAAAGGTGACCAATACTTCCTCTCTAATGCTGTCAATCTTGAGCAATCACTTCCGCTTTATAGAAACGGAAGTCGGCTAATAAAACGATGTATATATTAAAAAGTCATTAAAGCTATGTATATTGATTACATTACGTATATATATATATATATATAAATTTAAAGAACAAACTTTAATTAATGTTGTGGTATTTAGAAAACATACCCATAATTAAAACATAAATTATTAAAACACAGGCATAGAAAAATTTGTTTGCCAAAATTAATATATTCAAAATTATAAGTTTAATTATAAATATTAGCTGCAAAGCGTGAATTTTTTTTATTAAATTTAATTGGAGGGCTACTAACATTTCTGTCGTTCTCTTTTTGTAATAGTGAAACACACAAATAACGTCTTTTTGCTGGGACAAAGTCCTTATTATAGTCTTTTTAGATCAGAAGTTCCCCTAAAATTCTTGCTAAATTAGAGCTAATAGTTTTCCAAAGACTTTAAAACATAAAGACTTGACAAAATGTAAGCTTGTACCAAAGCTTAGCCAAGCGATCTGAATTACAAGTATATCGACGCCTTAGCTCCCAGTGAAGATGCTGGGCAACACTGTTTATGCCCTGATGGATTTCGAGCCCTGCTGACTGCTTTTTTAATGCACCGCGACCCTTTTCGATCTATTGTGCTATGTCCCCTGGGTGCTATTGCCCACAGTACCCGTACAGATGTCGTTCTCTGAACATCCGTACTACAAAACCTCCAACAGGTTGAGATCCCTGAGGAATCCCAATACCCTGACGGGCTCTAGAGAGGGTATCTACCCAGGTTCTTGAATCCTCTGTGAGTGGCAGCCTCGCAATCTGTTAGAAGATGTAGTAGAGTTTCCTCCAGCTCCCCAAAGAATCTGCATGGCACTCACTTTCCAAACCCAGCTTCACCAGGTGTCCTCTAAGTCGGCAATGCCCCGTGAGGAAACCGGTAAGAACGCGGAGCTTGTTCTTGCTCAATCCGATACAGGCCTCGGATCTCCGTTGGTTATAATTTCCCAAGCAGACCTTAGCCTGCCGCAAACCAGGGCGAACTCTGGGAGGGAGTACCAGAGTTGAGATCCCCTCGTCTCCTCCTCCTTCCTAAGTTCTTCCAACTGGTCGCTGACTCCATAAAAAGGTTCCGGCCCTAGAAGCGGGGTCTAGCGCCTAACTTGGCCAGGACATCGGCCTTCTCATTCCCTTCAATGCCAACATGCCCCAGCACCCCTCCATAGGGTAACTTTGTTCCTCCTGCCTAGGTTATTAAGTTTACCTAGGTATTCCCAGACCGAGTTAGAGCCGAGAATCGATGCACTCAACGCGCTAATGGCTGCTTGACTATCGGAAAGGATTACAATCTCCTGGTTCCTATATCCCCTATCGAGGTTAAATTGTACGCATCTTCCAATAGCGTATATCTTCGCCTGGAAGATGCTGGGAAAATTACCCTTCCGAGTGCTTGATCCTTGGACCAACCACTCCCGCCCCAGTCCCCTCGAGGGTCTTAGACCCATCCGTACCATTTAATGGCATGTTCCTTAATCCTCAACAGAGCGGATCTCTCGCCCCACCCACTTTTGGTGCCCAGCTTCAAAGAAAATTTTTTTGTGAAGCTGCATTTTTCTTAATCAGGGAGGTGCCAGATAAGGGAGCCCAAAGGTGAGGATAGCCACTCCCTGACCCCCAGACCCCCCTGCTCCTGCACCACCCCTAGCTCATTTACTGAAATTGCACTTAACTCTACTATCCCCCATCAAAAAAAAAAAAAAAAACAACAATTTTACTTGGGGAAAAAAATTTCAAAAATACAAGTTAATAGATTTTTTTTTCAGATGTATCTCTTAGTTGACTGATCGGTCAGGGGGTATCATAAGAAAAACACTAAAAAGTTTTTTAATTGTTTTTTATTAATGGCCCCGACGTTTCGACAAACATTGTTTGTCTTCTTCAGGGGCTAACTATAAAGAAAAAATATACATAAGAATCTACTAATATTTTTTCTCTAATATTTTTTCTTTATAGATAGCCCCTGAAGAAGACAAACAATGTTTGTCGAAACGTCGGGTCATTAATAAAAAACACTTAAAAAACTTTTTAGTGTTTTTCTTATGATACCCCCTGACCGATCAGCCAACTAAGAGATACATCTGATCAGTTCTAACGGCCAACAATTGCTACAATTTGATAGATTTTTTTTTTTTTGAGGCTTCTGTACTGCGACCATTATTTTGATCTATTGTACCCCCTCTGGTGCCAAGGATGAGCTGGCTCAGCTACAGCACCCTATCCAGGGGTTGAGCTCCCTAAGGAATCCCAAAATCCTGGAAGGTTCTAGAGTGGATATTTCCTCCTTCCCTATCTGGTAACGGCCCAGACTACTAAATCTTCTTTGAATGACAGCATCACAGTCTGTGAGGAGATGTATCAGAGTTTCCTCCATCTCTCCACAGAATTTGCATGTGCCATCATTTTCCAGGCCAAGCTTCCTCAGGTGTCCCCTGAGTCTGCAATGCCCCGTAAGGAATCCCATAAGAAAGGCTGATGCAGGCTTTCGACCTTTCCTGGTTAAAACCACCCAGATAGATCTTGGCCTGCCTCAGTCCCAGGATGGTGTTCCAGAGACGAAGTCTTCTTTTCACCACCTCCTCCTTCTTTGATTTCTTGTAAGAGTACTTGGTCGCTGACTCCAAGAAAAGGGCTCTAGCCCAATGAGAGGAGATACAGCGCCTTCTTTTGCCAGTGTGTCAGCTGCCTCACATTGCCTTCCACGCCGACACGTCCCGTCACCCAATATAGGGAAACTTTATTTATTCTGCCGAGGTAAAGTTAAAAGATGCTATACGAAGTCTAAAAGTAAATCGTTGAGCCTTTTTAAGAAAATTGGAAAAATGAAAAAAGAAAACATTCAGTGAATTTGGATTTCCGGTTAATACATTCTGATACAATACTTTATTGTCACATGTAAGTGTGGCAGTAGTGTGTAAATGGAATAACAAGTTGGAGCTTCCGACGATTTGAAAAACATTTAAGTAGTTTTCCGGTGAAACTTAAATTTATTTCGAAAATTTCACAGATCGTAATATTGTTCTCGTAGCAGTAAGAGAAAGTAATAAATGATGTAAAAAAAAAGAAGAAAAAAAAAATTACCTTACCAGATACCACATTGCGTATAAAATTATTAACAATGATATGACGATCTAGATGATGGTAAAACAAGTCCAGGTGTAAATTGTGTGCCGATTATTGAACTATAAGAAAAAAAAAAAAAACCACTTGTGCGGTCAATCAAGCAAGAATCTAATAGACATAAAGGGTAATAAGAAAATAAAAAAAAGGAAAGGTTTGGTTTCTGTTCAGCACATGTCTCAGTTGTTCAAGCACTGTTCAGTAAGCGCTTGGTTGGACTGGATAATTTTATAGTGCAACTATTTCCATTTAGTACGGAATAAAAGCAATGTGCAAAGTGATAAAATTACTCTTTTCCGATGTGGTACACCGTTTAAATACCTAAACCAATGCTATGGCCACCATTATTGTGTGCCCGGCTTACTAATTCTATTAACACCCTATTTACATTCTCACAAATATTTAATTGAATCATATTTTCTTTTCTTTTATAGTCTCTACATCAATATAAAAATTATTGTATTAATTAAATAAAAGGTATTATTAGATTAATATGTTTAAAAAGTAAAAAAAAAAAAAAAAAAAAAATCTGGTGTGAAACACTCACACGAAATTTTCTATTTCCGGCGATTTTTATGAAGAAAAATTACAAAAAAAAAAAACTAACTGAAAAACCTACTCAGTATATTCGCACTTCCGGTCAACCGATTTTCTTTAAATTCGGCGTTTTCGACAAAATATTTAATTCAAATGAATATTGTTTAGATGTTAGAACTGTATTTGGGGGGGGGGGAACCCCCAAAAAGTCCCGATAAATTAATTTTCCCACATAAATGTTTCAAATAAAAGTTGTAACGTTTTGGATATATATATAGTTGATGTACAATGCTTAAAGAAAATCGTTGGAGCCCTTTTTTGGTGAAAATCATAAAAACCTGAAAAAAAACAAAAAACAGTAATTTGGCATTTCCGGTTGATAGATTTTGCCAGAAATCTTCGTATCTGATGCGATGGTAAAATCTGACGGAATACGAAGTTTGAGCTTCCTGCAACTTTTCGTTTTTGAGACGTTCTTTTCACACACATACAGACCATTTTCTAAAAAAAAAAACACTATTTTGGACTCAGAGGACCTCAAAACGTGTATTTCCGGTGAAAACTCAATTCCGAAAATCTGGCATGATCGCAATACTTCCTCTTCTATTTATTAGTAAGAAAAAGTAAAAATTTTCTCTTACTAAAATTATTTTTGTTTTTTTTTAATGCAAGGCGCCCTCAACATCAGCCCAGAGACTTCTCAGTGCACAGCCGGCCTCCTGACAGTTTTCTGTCGTTACAGACAACACTGTCCATCACCGGACAGTGAGCTGTAGATGCTTCTAGGAAGAAAAAAATCTGAAGACAGCACAGCTGGACTCGAACCCGGGTCTGCCGCGTGGGAGTCCAGTACGCTAACCACTTAGCTATTATTCCCTTCTCTTACTACAATTATTCACAACGTTAGAATTTACCAATTTCCTTCAAACTTGGAATTTTCACTGAATGTTTAGTGTTTCATTATAACAAAAATGGAAGGGCCTAAACAAAAACTAAATTTCCTTCTTTTTTTTTTGGCGGAAAAAAGTTCCAAATAAAAGTAAGCGCATACTGACTTTGCCGGACACTTCCAAGGTCACTATTGGGGATGGTGGGAGTAGATGCTTACTCCAAGTGGCCATAAATAGCCATAATGAGAACTATTAGAACAGAAGCAACGATAAACAGGGTCACAGAATGTTTCTCCAGATATGGGGTTCCAAAAAAATTAGTGACGTATAATGGTCCCCAGTTTATATCCAAAGGATTAAACAATTTCTGTAAAAGAAATGTAATACAACATGTCCGAGTTACACCATAACAACCGAAGTCTAACGGATTAGTGGAAAGATTTATTAGAACTTTCAAAGAGATGTACTTGTAGAAAAAGACGAAAAAGATAGCTCCCAGGAAAATATAGCAAGATTGTTACTAACTTATTGCAACACATAATTTCACAGATCAATAATTAAACCACCAGCAGAGTTATTTATGAAAAAAAGACTCCCCATAGTGATAGGCTGAAACCAGATCCAAAAGATGTCATGGAAAAGGAAATATGGAAGCAGAAACAATATCATGATCGAAGTTGCGGAGAAAGAGAGTTTACTGAAGGGCAGGGGTTTGGATGAAAAGGGAAACAGAAAGGATGGAAACCAGAAGTGATTAACAGTAGGGACTGGGAAATTAACATATATTTGGTCATGACCGAAGGAGAAATATAGAAAAAATACGCAGGCCAATTAAGAGCGCGTATGGGAGCTACTGCACCCGAAGGAGAAGATTATGAAGTAGATAAGGTGAAGGGAGTATGGTAGAGCTCTCTAAACGATTCCTGGAGAGTTCCCGCGAGAAATGTAGCAAATAGAAATAAATATTTATTATTATTAAAATATAATTGGTGATCCAACTATAATATGTGAAATAACCATACAAAAAAAATAACCTATGGCACAACAGTCCATGAAGGGCCAAGGCTTGCCAGACGGCGATTTGAATAGGGGACCGTGTGGTAAGCACGCCGTAGTTCTCACACCGTTTAGTTCTGGCCGTCGCTACTAGGCCGCTACTAACTATAGCTTCGCACTTTTCATCACGATGCTAGGTCAACACCGACTTTGCCCTCACGGGAATCGAACCCTGAATTCTCGCACGAAAGGCAAGTGCGTTAGCCACTAGACCAACGCGTGAGGACTGTGAAATAACCATATGATTAGAAAATATAAAATATTGTAACGCAGACAGTGGTGCCATCTAGGAGAGAAAGCAGGTACCTCAAGTTCTCCTAGTGGCCGCTGGGAAGCGCTGGCGGCGCATTCTATCTCTTTGTAGAAGAATCCAGAAAGTTCCAAAATCCAAACCATTCTCCATCGGTATAAATAGTGGGAACACAGAGAGTTGAGAGAGTTTTCCAGTTACAAACGAAGTGTACGTTTGTGGAAAGTGTATAAAAAGTGAACAAAGTGAACTTTTGTGGTTTAAACTGTGAAGTAATTATTATTAAACGTTGTATTTTGTAATTTATTGTGTATAACAATATATTGGTGTTTTCTTTATTGAAGTTTAGAGTATTTTATCTATACGAACCCAGTTAAAACTAGTTGCAGTAGCTAGTTTAGAGGGAAAAACGTTACAATATTAAATGAAAAATAAACATTTTTTCTAGTAATATTTAAATAAAGTGTTTTATTTGGAATCACTATAATATGGTTATGCCGGACAAGAGATAGCCATTACAGGTCCCTTCCCAGGAAGAAGAAAACATGAAAGAACTGGAGACGCGCAATTACTAAGGCGAGACCTACGAGGACTGGGAGATAGAATGTTATAGAATCTAAGAACTCGAAATCGCTGACAAGTGGAAAAAAAAATAAAACAAAGAAAAAAGAAATCATTTATAAGAATAAGCCTCTATTGCAGAAATTTGCCCAAATATTCCAGGTCATTCTATTAAGAAGAGAGTAAAATATCTTTCACACTACCATTGAGTGAGTATTCTTTTGAGAACTGGGCATCTCTCTAAGAAATTGGCTACATTTCCTATTTCTTTAGAGCCGTTTAACTTTATATATTCTCCTCTTAGCTTGATAATCTTCGGGTGGTGAAGTAGTTGAAGAGTTCCCTGGATATACAATTAAACGAACAATATTAGTCGCCAGGGCAACCTTTTTATACTGAGGCCGGGCGTGGAATGGCTGAATAGCCGAAGGTTTAGCGGAAAAAACTTGACAATCTATCATTTTTATAAGCACTCATTGAGTCTATTGGTTCGAAGAGCGGAGAAGCACATAAATTGAATCAAAAGTTAGTTATTCCTCACCTAGGCAAGACTAGTAAGGGATAGTTCGCTTCATATAAATAGAGCGACAGCAGTACAGTTCAGAGAGTTTACGACCAGTTGACATCCAGTCATCCACCTATCTACTACCTTCTTATTACTCAGCCAGTCTGTCTCTTTATATTTCTCTCGCTACTAAACTTCTATTTTACTGTAAAGTCCTTACAGTTTGTGTGTTCTATTCATTATACAGTGTTCAACATATCATCTAGTTTCTCTAAAATCCATTCTCTCTAATTCTCTCTTCTTCTCACATCCATTATAACGATGATAGGCTGAACACTAAAGTATTATTACAAGTTTTCTTGAGATTGAGAGAGACACTACCTGGTGATTTTCTACAATATAGATATTGTACTACCATATTCTACTATACTACTAGATCTTTACTATTCAATTAAATTCAGTAATTTCTCTGTTTTATAATAAAACTGACAATTCATTTCTATATAATGTCCCCACATACCTAACATTGAAATATTAAGAGCAATATAGAAGTTTGAAGAAAATAACTGTATTAATTTCTATGTAAAAAAAAAAAAATTCAAATCATATTTATCTTTGTATTTTTCCTAGATCGTGTTTCCACATTTCTTCAACAATAATTAAACCGAATCCATGCAAAACGAGTACCATGTAAATTGAGGCCTAGATATAAATTCATATTACGAGAATCAAACAATTGAGCACTAAGAATTACTTTGGTTTGTTACATAAATAATAGAAATTTGGTAAACAAAAATTTCCAGCCTGTACTGAAATATAAAATGAAACAGGAAATTTATATAAAAACAGAATGAATGAATGCTAGCCAATCAGAATCAATTATGATGAAGTGTCATCAGTAATGCACCAATGGTGAGAGAGAGAGACTATTGTACTCTATTATCATTTTAACTATTACTAACTACATTATCACATTAACACACGTCATACAATAACTAAATATTATTAAACTATTCGTCGTCAAACATATCCCGTTCCCAAAATATGTCTCATATCCTTATCATATCTAATTTAATGTATTTAGTCGCGACATTTTAATATTGGTCTAAAGTTAGATTAAAATTAGAATAGAGACGTCAGTCACCTTGCCCTTACAATTATTACTAACTATTTAATCTTTATTACTTTCGCTTATTTTTAAAATCAAAACGTTTAGTTTTAAGCTACGTGCATAAAAGGATATGGGTAATTTGATTGTTAACGTCACTTGATGAAATCTTTTTATTATTTGTGCGGAAATTTAAAATTAAGGGTATAAGTTATGAAATCATGAAAGTAATCTACAATTATTATCTTCTAATTATCTGCTAGTGTTCTAGACATTTTTCTTGATTACTTTAAACCAGCATCCTCCTTAATTTGGGGCTCTTTAAGATCAAATCGTTATCTAAATAAATGATTTCCAACCAAAAGAAATTAAAGAACATACATACTATCATCGGTTAAAGTACCGTCTGTAGATTTCTGTCCGTCAATAACTTAATGTTGATTTATATTTTGCTCATGCTTAGACATGTTTCATTATTCTCTGCATGGCCGGCATTTTGTGTGATTCTATACTTCTCACCTGCCACAACTTGATTATCAATTTCATAAACTTTAAAAATTAGTTTAACGACAAATTCTTTCGAATGTAGTTTATGTTTGTGTAAATACTTTTTAGGAAAGGGATCCATGATTTAAATAAAAATAAAAAATCTGGTGTGAAACACTCATTCGACTATTACTCGATAATTGAGTAAATACAATTATCAAATTGAATTCTCTTAAATTCTAATTTTTTTTTTTCAGAACTCTAACTTAAAATATAGAAAGGTGGTTGTGAATGCTGGTAAAAGATCTTGGCTCACAGACTCACATCAATCTAGTTTCACTGTTCACCAGAAAGACATTCATAGCGTTGAAGAAAGACAGATAATGAAATATTTGAAATTTAATGCCATTAATTCCATAGAACTCCCTAAAAAAATTAGCCTTTACGTAAAAATGGTACAAATAAGTTAGAGGTTTGTATTCATAAAGAAGAGAGTGGTGGGGGAATAGGTAGTAGATTAGATTAGATGGGCAGAAGGGAAGGATTGGCTTCAGTTCGCTGCGACCTACAATTAAGAGGTTGTAATGTATATGGGCGATAGTGTATTTGTAGTAGCTTGAGCGGTGTTGTAAAAGGGCTTGTAAGTACGTTTGAGATAGAAGTATTAGTAACTTAATCAAGAGAGCACCACTGTTTTTAAAATAAATATATTATTCTCTAAACAAATTTAAGTATATTACAATATCATAATTTTATCTTAATACATCAGATGTTTATCTAGAATAAAGGCAAATATCTATTACTGGCACTGAGCGATTCCTGAAGTGTTCTGGCTTTGGAAGCAGAATACCGACTTAGTTGTTTGAAAGCTGAAGGCAGACTACCCACTGTCTTGTTTGGAATTCTCTCTCTAGCGGTGGAATTTCCTTTTACAAAAGAATTAACCTAACGGGATTTTTGTGCCTTTGTTTTCCTAATAGCAATGACCTAGATTGTAGTATACCTGACTCTAAAATTCACAACACTAAGATAATTATAAAATATTAACAAAATACTATTTTGGGTACTATAAAATATTCTAAACTCTAAACTATTATTTTTGGATAATGTAGTGGAAGAACGAAATAGAAAAATAATAGTTTAGAGTTTAGAATATTTTATAGTATCCAAAATTGTATTTTGTTAATATTTTATAATTATCTTAGTGCTGTGAATTTACCTTCAAAAAGAGTGTATTTTAGAGTCAGGTATATTAAATCTAGGTCATTGCTATTGGGAAAACAAAGGCACAAAAATCCCGTTCGGTAAATTCTTTTGTAAGAGAAAATTCCCCCGCTAGAGAGGGAATTTCAAAGAATAGAGTCTGCCTTCAGCTTTCAAAGAAAATGGTCTGACTTCTGCTTTCAAACAACTAACTCAGCATTCTGCTTCCAAAGCCAGAACAATTTAGGAATCGCTCTCTTAATATCAGTGGCAGTTCACAATATATTAATAAGTTTATAATATCAAATAACTTGTAGTTATTTATTTTGAAAGGATATATTTATTGTTAACTGTGGTGATTTCTTGATTATTTCTTAATACTTCTATCTTTACCACAAACATACTTACAAGCCCTTTTACAAACCCACTCAAGCCACTACAAATACACATCACACAATTACATTTCAAGGTCTATTGTGGATCCCCTAAAATTATAGCATATCCCTCTAGCTTTGCCCTCTTAATCAGGCTTAGCAAAACTGAGAATGGCTCCATCATAAAGGTCATGGCTTCGGGATTGCTTGTCTCCCCCCTCCCCCAGATGACTAAACCTTGTCCTACCTCGTTAGGCCGGCACACTCAATAAAGGATCCTTGACCCTGCAGAATCGTTATCTGCAAGAAGTAATTAGTGCATGTGCCTATTCTGCCTACAATGCGCTGTTAATAGACCCACTGTTAGCCTTATCACTTCGGCTAGGACTCAGTAGGTCCTTCGTGAATTTAGGTAAATGTCTAGCCTGCCTCTATCTTGGTTTTCTCTCCCACCTTTGCAGACGCTGTTCTTCTATCCAGCCTTTTGATAGAAGTTTGAATTAGGCACCTGGACAACATAACTACCTAACAGGCAGGTAGTAAAAGTAATTATATAGCAATCCAGAGAAAAGCACCAATAACACTGAACCAATAACACCAAAAAACATTTAAAAATTTAACGCCATAAAATTCTGCAGAACTACATACAAATGTGGTTTTGCATAAAATGGTTCTAATAAAAGTATTGGGTTTTCAACTGAGCATTTTTCAAGATTAAAAAAATTATTCTGGTATTTTTGAGATTTTCTTTTTTTTTTTTTTTTTCAAAAAAACTCGAATACCACCTATTCTATATAGTCGCATTTCTTAGTTAAAATTTGGAATTCTATAAACGCTTTTAATGTACACTCACTGGTAGAAAAATTCCGGCCAATTAAAAAAATCACATTTAATAATATAATATTGTCTGATCTTTTTGTAACTAGTTATTTTTTTTTTTTTTTGGCAATTTACAGTTAACATTTTTAGAGTAAATTGAACTTCTTAGTGATGATTAAATGAACCCATTATACAGCCAAAATATTATATTTATTTTCTTATTGTTTAAATATATATCCCAACGTTTCAACACTTAATGTGTCACTTTTCAAAGGGATGCTAGAACATTAAATTAAAAAAAAAAATTTTTTTTTTACATTACACTTAGATATTATTGTATATTATAATCTATAAATATATTTTATTGTTATTGTCCGAAAATTATACCAACCTTTATTTTTAAATTACATATCCAGATATATATTTGATTATATTTTAATAGTTAAGGCTTTGTTATTTAATAATTTGAAATTTTTTAACTTTTGTAACATTATATATGTGTTTATACGTCCATTGTATTTCTTTATAATGAGTCAATTTATTAAAAATTATTTATTCAGCTTTTAAATTTTGACTTTTTTTTTTTTTTTTTTTTTGTTCTTTATGACCATGTGGTTTCCTATTGTGTAAATTTTTAATGTTATTTTTTTTTTATATTTTTGTTTTTTTTTTATTTGTTTGTTTTTTTTTTAATTTTTATATACACTATATGTTTTTTTTGTTACTTATTGTTATAATTTGAGTTTACCATGAACATCCATACGATTTAGGTGGCTCAAATTATAACAGTAAGTACAAAAAAAAAAAAACCATAGTGTATATAAATATTAAATTTATTTAAATTAAAGTACATATTTTAAAAAAAAAAAAAAAAAAAAACAAATAATATAACTACATTCTTTTCAGGCCATATATATAAAAAATAACATTAAAAATTTACAACAATAGGAAACCACATGGTCATAAAAAACCAAAAAAAAAAAAAAAAAAAAGTCAAAATTTAAAAGCTGAATAAATAATTTTTTAATAAATTGACTCATTATAAAGAAATACAATGGACGTATAACATAATGTTACAAAAGTTAAAAAATTTCAAACAATTCAAAAATTTTTTAAAACAAAATTATTAAATAACGAAGCCTTAACTATTGTGGTATTAAAAAAAAAAAAAAAATTAAAAATGTTTATTACTTTGTGTGTCGTTCATTGATTTTTATTTCCATTAACTTCGTTTTAGCTTGGTCACTTGACTAAGAAAAATTAAAATTAAAAATTAGCAATTCAATGTGCCCGAGGATGTCGCATGTGCATTTATTGATACGCTCCATCAGATATACATCCATTGCTATTGGTGTTCAATTACCTACCAAATTCTGCGAGATGCAGTGCAGCGGTACAGAGAAACAGGTTCATACTCAAGAAGGCCAGGCTCAGGGCGCCCAAGCACCACTAACAGCCGGAAGACCGTTTTTTTTGACACTGACAGTTTTCATGAAATCGCCATCTGACAGCTGTTGAAATAGTTCATCGCCTCCAACAAGAAGCTGAAGTGTCGAGGTGTTCAAATTTCTACGAGGACAATTCGAAAGAGTTTGAATGGACAAGAATTGATGGCATTTCGCCTCACAAGAAGGCCAGAACAACAAACCAGGGAGCACCGAATTTCTGGTCTTGAGTTTGCTCAGCAATACATCAATTGGTCTATCGAGCATTGGGCAAGTGTATTGTTTCCTGAGGAGTCCCGATTTGCCTTAAGAGCTCCAGACGGGCCGGTGAACGAGTGTGGTGGAGAAGAGGTGAGTGATTTACACAATGCAATTTTGTTCTCACTACGCCTTTCCAACGAGGCTCTCTAATGGTTTTTGGGCAGGTATCAGTTTACAAAGACGTACCGGAGTTAGTGATCGTTCGAGGAGGTTCCATGATTGCTGATCGATATTTGGCGGATATACTGCAAGTACATGTGGTCCCTATCATGCCGGGGATAGGTGAGGAGTTTGTGCAAATACATGATAACGCAGCCTACATAATGCAAGCCTTTCCCTATTAACCTTATCCCTTCGGCTATGGGTCAGAAGGTCCCTTGTGAATTTAGATAAATGTCTAGCCTGCCTCTGTCTTGGTGTTCTCTCCCACCATTGCAGCAGACGCTGTTCTTCTATCCAGCCTTTGATCGAAGTACGAGTTAGGCATATGGATAACATAACTACCTAACAGGCAGATAGTAAAAGTAATTATATAGCAATCCAGAGAAAAGCACCAATAACACTGAACCAATAGCACTAACATTTGAATCCCATAGAGCAGGGGTTCTTAACCTTATTCCCCGTCTGGGCACATCTAACAAACAGGAAATTGCTGGCGGGCGCAGTTCAAAAAAAAGTATAACGATTCTTAATATTTCTTTGTTTTATTGCAATAATAAGCATCATAAACAATATCCTACACTAAAAAGGTAACAAGAAATTCGAAATAGTTACATGTAATGCGATTTTTGGCATTGCATATTATCCATTAATTTTTCAAAGTCAGGCGTATAAGATGTATTCCCAATCTTATAGCATCTTCGAGATTGCTATCGTTAAGTCGAGATCTGATTGTTGATTTAATTGTGTTCATTGTTGAAAACAACGATTCATATAAATATGTGGAACCGAAACAGGATTTTAATTTGTAAGCTCCTTTTTTCAAAAAGGGGTATTTTTTATCTTCGGCTAGATTCCAAATCTTTTCATTAAGTCCACACGATTTTAATACAATATCAGTCTGAATATTTAAAAATCTCATCTTCAATTGAAGATGCTTCTTCCTGAATCCCCATGCAACTTCAGAAATATTAATTTGAGGATTGAATGGGTTTACAATAAAAGAAGCCACTGGCTCAGTAATCGAAAATTGCTAATTTACTGCCAATTGCGCTGTGAAAACCATTCACATTTTTGCATATCATCGTTCAACTGACTTAGTAAATTAGTTGATAGCACCTTTATTCTCTTAGTAGTTGTATCGTTAGATAACTGCACATCTTGTATTGCCGTAATAATTTCTTGCTTATATTTTATATCTAAAAGTATGATGAATCTCGCGGCCACACAAAAATTCGTGGCGGATCGCGGGTTGGCCATGGTTGATATTGATATAGTATCGCGTGCACATTGGCGCCCGCGGGCACAGGGTTAAGAACCCCTGCCATAGAGCATCTGTGGGATATACTTGGAAGACGTATAAGAGATCGGATAAGGCGGACACTTCAGGTGCTAGAAAGGGCACTTCTGAACGAATCGGCTCTAATCTCACAAAATGAAATTTTCCGCTTGATTCAGAGCATGCCCAGACGCCTAGAAGCTGTAATAAAGGTAAGAGGAGGTAATACTCGGTATTAGCACCATCCCACTGAAAAAATAATGTAAAATTAAAAATAAATCAAACAAAATACCGTTAAATGAAATTTTCCAGATTCACTTTTTTCTAATTAATAATTTTCAATTTCATAAATAATCCTATTTGTTTGTTTTATTTTGAAAAATCAGTTAATCTATAAACGTAATGAACGATAAAAATTATTAAAAAATTTTAAAAACTATACATTGAAATAATTAATTTTTCTAGTGGCCGGAATTTTTTGCCGGTGGGCCTATATTAATACTGTTCGTATATAGGTGGATGAACCATATATTGCACTCCGCCCCCCCCCAAATCAATTTTCTTGATAAAGTTTCAAAGAAAAAAATTGTTGAAGAAATAAGAGAAACTAAAAAATACAATTAATTTGTTTCAAAAAAAAACCTCTAATATGATTTCTTTCATATTGGACGCACCCTGTCACAAATCTACAACTTAAATAATTATTTGTTCAAACTTTTAGATATTGATATCTCAAATTTTATTAGACTAAAATAAATGAAAAAAAAAATCTGTAGTGTGAAACACTCACACAATTTTCTCTTACTCCCGTTTTCAAAATTGTAATTGGCAACAAACTTTATAGTTAGTTTACAAAATTTAATAAAATTCGTCGGTGTTTTTTATGGAGAAAAATCACAAAAACTGAAAAAAAAAAACTGTTCAGTAAAAACGCACTTCCTTGCGGTCTTCTGATTTTCTTCAAACTCGGAATTTCAGCAGCATATTTAATTCTAATTAATATTATTTAGATGATAGAATTGTGTAATAAATTGAAAGAGCACTTTAGAGGACAAACTTACCCCACCCTTATCCCAAAAAATTGCCCTTAATTGCATTTTCCCGGAGAAATGTTTCAAATAAAAATTGTAGATCCTCGTATGTATAGTTGATATTCCAAATTTAAATAAAATCGTTGGAGCCGTTTTAGGGGGAAACAGCAGAAAACTGAAAAATACTTTTCAGTAAACACGCACTTCCGGTCATCCGATTTTTTTCAAACTCGGAATTTCAACAACACACTTAATTCTAATTAATATTGATTAATATTAATGACGGAATTCTATAGTAAACTGAAATAACACTTTAGATGAAAACCTAACCCCACCCTTCCCCCCAAAACAGCTCTTAAATGAATTTTCCCAGAGAAATGTTTCAAATAAATGTTGTTGCTCTGTGTATGTGTAGTTGTTTTAACCAATTTTGCAAAAAAAATCGTCTTTAAGAAAAACGCAAAAAGTAAAAAAAAAATTAACACTAATAAAGTGGTACTTCCGGTTGAGGAATTTTTTGACAGATGACCCATTTGTCAGATACCATAGTGATTACCTAAACGGAATATCAAGTTTCAAGTTTCTATGGTTTTTCGTTTTTACACAGACCATTTGCTACAAACCACTTTTTTGGACTCAGGGGACCTCAAAACGGATACTTCCGGTGAAAACTCTATATCGAAAATTTGACACGATTACATTGCTTCCTCTTACTAGGAGTAAGACAACGTAAAAAACTATAAAAATTCCAAAAGTTAATTTTTTATCATGAAAAATCAAGGCAAACAATCTTTACCAGTAGCCTTTGATCATCTAAGAATGCGTTCGGAATGCTTTCTACTATAACAGAAACCCTAACACAACAGAACACAAATTTATAATCGTCCTACAATTATTATTATGCGTTCTACAAGTTAATACCCTGAGGCTACTATACTGGCAACGCCCAAGGCAATTTTTTTAAAAAAAATGTTTAATAGCTCAGGTTTTAGTTTTTTTTTTTTTTTTTTTTTTTTTTTTTTTTTATTATTATTATTATTGGGCCAAGCTACCATCGTCCGCTATTCGAATCACCGGTTCTCACATCGTTTTTTAGCCAGTCCAGCCTTATTATAAATATCTTCAGGAATGTTTCCGTCTATATCTGCCTGGTTTATAAAGAGGTAAAACTAGGATACATTATTTTGTTTTAAAATTTCATTATTCAATATCTATAAATGGGTATTATCAATAACAATTTTTTAAATACAATAAAAAAAAATGTATAATTAAAAGAAATATATTAAATAATTAAATGAAATAACTTACTTGAGAGGCGTGGTGTGTGAAACTCATTTTTATAATTAGATGTAAATTCTGCTTACAATTTTAACTGGGCACGGATGAAAAACTGTAACAAATGACACAATAATTTATTCAAAATTTCAATTATAATATACTATATTTGATTTTATAAAACATGTATCTTAGCATAAATCAAAATTTGTGATTAATCGAACCATCAAAAAAAAATGTATTCATATTTTCTCCATTATATTGAGAACATGTTTCAAATAAAAGGAATAAGGTTCAAATATGTACTTAGTAAACATGAATTCTTGTTACAGATTTTTGATTAAAACTTTGGTATCAAGTCGTTTTGATTAAAACTTTGCTTCCTTCGACTTTTCGTAACCGCAGTAAAGAGAAAATGAAAACAAAAATAAATAAGTCTTTATATGCTTTAAGGCTTTTCAATCCTTAAGGGGTAAGTGCAAAAAAAAAAAAATTAAGACTAATGACGTCAGGAAGAGTCCTTTACACAGAATACTATGTACTCCTATGAAAGGGTAAAACAGTTTACATATCTGGGTTGCCTGGTAAGGGCTGATACTGGCCCTGAAATATGGGTATTTACAAAAATAAGAATATGTAAAATTATTATAACTCCCCCCCCCTGGCGCTGAAACATGGACAAAGACGAAAGCCCAAGAGATTCTTATTCTTGACTAAGAAGTATTATGTAACAGCAACCAAAGAGTGTAAAGAGCAAAACCCAAAACACTCTCTCAGACTGGAGTGGGAGAAACTGTATAAATATAGCGACGGACAGTCCATAAAAAAAACAGTTGAATTCAGTTCAATATATCCAATTACTACGTGTCATTTTCATACCACTCTACCTTAAAACATTTCTCTATTGTAAAGTCCAGGCAGTCTGTGTCTCTTAATTAATATATTAGTTAACCAGTGTTTTAACCAAGTCTTCTTCTTATATCATCGAACCAGACCTAAATTTTCTCCCCCCCCGAACACATCGATGATGTAACAGCAACCAAAGAGAAGCCCAGCAACCAAAGAGTGTAAAGAGCAAAACCCAAAACCACTCTCTCAGACTGGAGTGGGAGAAACTGTATAAATATAGCGACGGACAGTCCATAAAAAAAACAATTGAATTCAGTTCAATATATCCAATTACTACGTGTCATTTTCATACCACTCTACCTTAAAACATTTCTCTATTGTAAAGTCCAGGCAGTCTGTGTCTCTTAATTAATATATTAGTTAACCAGTGTTTTAACCAAGTCTTCTTCTTATATCATCAACCAGACCTAAATTCTCTCCACCTAACACATCGATGATGTAACAGCAACCAAAGAGAAGCTCAGCAACCAAAGAGTGTAAAGAGCAAAACCCAAAACCACTCTCTCAGACTGGAGTGGGAGAAACTGTATAAATATAGCGACGGACAGTCCATAAAAACACAGCTGAGAATTCTGTTCAATACATCCAATCGCTACATGTCATTTTCATACCACTCTACCTTAAAATATTTCTCTATTGTAATGTCCAAGCAGTCTGTATCATTTAAAGTAATGCCTATTTTTTCAGGCGGGCTTAACGTCCAACTACCAAATTAGGTGTCGTGGACGGGGGCGGAAGCACCTACTTTACTATTAACATTTTTTAAACAAATATAAAATTTAGCAGTTATACGCTGGACTCGAACTGGGGTCCTCCCACTTACAAGTCCACGCACATAACCACTACACCAACACCCGCCCCTTTGTATCATTTAATTAATATATCAGTTAACCAGTGTTGACCAAGTCTTCTTCTTATACCATCAAACCAGACCTAAATTCTCTCCACCTAACACATCCATTATAATTATATGGACCGAGGAGACGGCATAATTATGAACTGTATAATCCATCTCCTGAAAGAGCCTGACGCTTAAAAAAAAAAAGTAAAAAAAGCATAAGCCTGGATGAGATTGCGTTCGGGCAGGGCATGTCTTACATAATGGAAGAGTGAGACATATCAAAGCACATTATGAAGATAAGGATCCAGAAGATCATGTAAAGCATGGCCAAACCAAGATTGAGACAGGCAAAGATAAAATCAAGAAGTAATGCCAGAAGATTGGAACATAAGAAACTGGAAAGCCGCGTTGCATTGGATCAAAAACAGCTGGAAAATTATTCTTCACGAAAAGGGCAAGATCAAGATAATCACCATTCAAAAAAAAAATGATAGAAACAAAATAGTCTATAGGCGAAGTTAGTAGAAAATAATATGAGCCATTTTATGTAATTGGTTATAATTTTCTGTTATTTTTCTGTTAAGTTCAGCGTCCGACGATTCGAAGCTTTTGAAAATAAAATGTATCCTATGATCACTTTGAAAGCGACATGGGTTGCTAAGGGAAGAGTTCCTGTTTGTTCTCCCATACTCCAGAACAACGCTCTTTCTTTTGAAACTATTGAAGAATTAGGGCGGAGAGTTTTGCTACATCCACCACACTTAGATTTTCTGTTTGTCCAAGGAGGGAAACGCATAAGGTATTATTAAGCCGAAAACTAGAAAAATTATTGTGAGATTCATTTAATACACCAGATTAAAACTATTATTAGTTTTTCCCTTTATTTATTGAATGACGTTTGTATATCCTTTAAAACAATCATTCAAATTAGATAAATAAAAGCATAGGAAGAATAATTTTTAGAATGTAAAAACAAAACAAAACAAAAAAAATGATTAAATTTGCATCACAGTATGTCTTTGTTACCAACATGTATTTGAATCAATGTGGAAGTCCTCTAACAAAATCATTTTCCTCAACACAGGATAATGAATAAAAAAAAGTTATATGCTAACAATACACAATAGCTTCATTCAATACCTAACCTTGATTCAAAAACTAACGAGCATTTTATATGCAATGTTCTACTTTCCATTCACAATCTGATGGTTTCAGCAAAAAAAAAAAAAAAAAAATTAATGAAATTAAATGATACTAAACTACAGCTTCAAATGAACTGCTATAATTAAAACTATAAGTCTCACCAACAGTCGAATTTCATCTATTTTTTTTAAACTCAGTTTCATGCGTTTTGATGAAAACGCAGTTTTGTTTGCCACTGGCAGAAGTACAGATCATTCCGTTCTTACTTTAGATATTATTAGGCATGTAATAGGATCCGAAGAGTAGAGACAAAAACAAAATTGACAATCTAGAGTGGGAGACTATACAGTGTGTCCCAAGATATAATATGGATAACGACTTTTTCTCGGAAACTAAGATAGCTAGAAAAATATTTAAAAAATACGTGTCCCCGTAGTTTTTTTTGTTAGAAATCCAAATTAAATTTGCAAATTTGTTTTGGTGCTTCGAGAAGCGAGATACAAGCACCAACTTCATTTTTTCAAATGGGGAGGTGTGGTTTTTATTTAAGAAATAGATTCCTCTATTTTTGGTAAGAAAAATTTACTTGAACGGTTTTTTTCTTTGAGCGATATTTTACAAGTTATGAATGAAAACATGATTCTTATAAGAAATTTCAAAATGATATAACGGTTTTTTGATTGAATAAGAAGAAAAGTACTATTTTATTATAAATTTTACTCCTCATTAATTACAGATCTTGCTCGAACTGGCCTCCACCATTAGAGATGCATACACATGCTTTTTCCTGCCAATTGTACCTTAAGAACAAAGAAATACATCTCTAATGGTGGGGGCCAGTTCGAGCAAGATCTGTAATTAATGAGGAGTAAAATTTATAATAAAATAGTACTTTTCTTCTTATTCTATCAAAAAATCGTTATATCCTTTTGAAATTTCTAATAGGAATCATGTTTTCATTCATAACTTGTAAAATATCGCTCAAAGAAAAAAAACCGTTCAAGTAAATTTTTCTTACAAAAAATAGAGGAATCTATTTCTTAAATAAAAACCACACCTCCCCATTTGAAAAAATGAAGTTGGTGCCTGTATCTCGCTTCTCGAAGTACCAAAACAAATTTGCAAATTAAATTTGGTTTTCTAACAAAAAACTACGGGGAGTATTTTTTAGTTTTTTCGTAGGTATCTTAGTTTCCGAGAAAAAGTCGTTATCCATATACCTTGGGACCCCCTATATATATATTATCGAGCTAGCCTTTACATGAGGACAGTGATTACAACAATTTACTACCAGTGAACAACGAGTCAGCAACCTACTAGTACCTTTCTCATCGCTTAGTCTGTATCTCTCGCTACCTAACTTCTGTTATACTTAGAAAGTCCTTACAGTTTGTGAGTTCATTTCATTATACAGTGTTCAGCATTATTTCATCTTATAATCCATTCTCTCTCCTTCTCATATCCATTATAGGCAATAGTAATCTATGTGTACACAACAAACTATTAATCCACTGAAGACGGTTGGAGTTCCCAGCCGAAAGTTCTGGATAAATAAAAAATAATCACGGACTAAGTACTATAAAAAAAAAAAGCTCACACCTTATACCTCATAACAAGAGCATAACTGGGTCTAGTAGGAGTATGAGACGATCAGACTTTATGCATGGAGAATGGCCTACACTTACAATGTGTAAATCAGAATAAGAACCTTCTCTTGGATAAGAGAAAAACGCTCTTTACGGCTTTAGTCTTCAGCAGACACACAAATGTGTCTCTATGCAGCTTGTGATCTGACAAACAAATGATGCCAGTTAAAAATACTGTTCTTTGGTGCCTTACAAGGTGGGCGACCTGAACCTAGGAGAAAAGTATTCCGACAAAAAAACTTTAGGCGGATAGAGCTCGGGAATTGAGGATGATTATCTTATCTTCAGAGATATTTTCCGTGATAGCCTGCTTCTTTTTGTCATCCATGTCATGATGACCACAAAAAGAAGCAAGCTATCACGGAAAATATCTCTGATGCTTTCTAGCACTGCGGAACCAACCACAATGATTATCTTATCTATCTTGGGAAGCATACCACAATAAGGTTTGCAGAACCAGATAGATCTGAAAATGGAACCGAACAGATGAGTGAAGATTGTCAGAAATTAGAAAGAACATTTTCTTTTCTATTTTAGATCTCAGAAAAGATTCATGAAAAGAGGTGCAATAAAGGTAAGCAACAAGAAAAACAATTATGACGCTACTGCAAGCCTTTGGGGCAGAATTTTTCTTGCAATTTCAAACATTTGGCTGTATGGCTGTGATCATTTGATTGGAAATCTGGATTAGGAAACCGTCAAGACTACAAATTCTAGAATTTGCTTTTTAAAGAATTAGAGTGTAAGAAAAGTTACAAAATATGGGCATGTCGAAACAATGGAATAGGTCTCTCAGATTAGAAAATGGTTGCAAAGAAGTGGAGGAAATGAGGAAGCCTACGAACATAGTGGCCATAGTATGATGTTGTGGAGGAAATGACGTGATGAGACCGGGAAAAGATGACTATCAGATAGGAAGGTAATGCATAGCGGACGTGCGGTTGGTAGCGTATCGATATAGCTGTACCGCGGTTATCATCTTGCAAATACTTACGTCTTGGGGTTAAAACTGCGTTAGAGATTTGTTAAAAACCGACATTTTCCCAAATTGGTAGTGTTGACTTCAACTAAATCCTCAAGAACCCTAAAAGGTGGGTTCACACGAGACGAGAGCACTAATGATCACGACCTCCTAAACCATCAGTAGTAGGAGTGGGGTCGTGCCAGCTCTTGAAAAAGCGCGGCGTGAAATCTCCGACTGGTTAGAGTGAGCACGACCGCTTCAGTCATATTCTTGCCGAAGTGATGACAACATGTCTGTGTATAAAATTAATAGTTCGAAGGTGATGACTCGTTGGTTTCACTTAATTGACCAAAATTAAAAACAGATATTTGGTTCCATCCTAAAGAAATTTCTGTAGCTATTTTTGATTTTCCAAGGATAACTCCCTGCAAATATTATTGGCGGCTCCGAGTACATAACGCCTCTTTTTTCTTTTATTCCAGGTTTTCAAATAATTTCTCAACTCATGTATTAATATTTCACAAGCTTCACGTTCAACCATGATTGAACAACGAGCGAGAAACGTACGATCGAATAGAGCACCGTGTGACCTGCAAGAGGGAGTGAGTTCTTCAGTTGAATAAGCAAGTCCTAAACGCATGCCCAGACCAAGTAGTGCTCTCGCCCGCTTCACTACTCAGTGTGAACCCACCTTAATGAGTGTGGGCAAAATAATGATTTATATACCACTGATACGGTCTCAACACGAAGAGTTAAAGTGTTGAAAATTGATAATCCGTTTTCGTATCACTTCCACAATTAACAATATCCACCAATTATAAGTGTTACTTTAACTAATTTTCTGTAAAGCGGCTTAAATGGTTTTCTTTAAATTTCTAATACTAATTAGGTACACACGTAAAAACTTTAATTTTTATTATAATATTTTTCCACGACAATTGAATTTTTGAGGGTATTTTGAGGGGAGCGACAAAAATTAAGCTTTCCACTAAATTACTACTTCAATGCAAAGTATAGTTTACCTATCTACATTATATTAAGATACTTTAAAACCATTGCTGAACAGAGAAGGGAATAGCTAAGTGGTTAGCGTACTGGACTCCTACGCAAAGGACTCGGGTTCGAATCCAGCTAGCCCTTAGAATTTTTACTTCCTAGGAGCCTCAGTGCACTGACAAAGCTCCGGGCGCCAATGACCCATAGATGTTGACGCGTCTTTAAATAAATAAAAAAAAGAACCATTGCTGGAATTAAATATTTGAATAGGTATTTTGAGTTTTCTAAAATTTCCTCGATAAAGAATATAATGTGTTTCATTAAACTTGGTAAGAACCATGGTTTCATTAAGTTTGGTATACAAAATTAAAAGTAAAGTAAAGTAATGCCTATTTTTTCAGGCGGGCTTAACGTCCAACTACCAAATTAGGTGTCGTGGACGGTGGCGGAAGCACCTACTTTACTGTTAACATTTTTCATACCAATATAAAATTTAGCAGTTATACGCGGGACTCGAACTGGGGTCCTCCCACTTACAAGTCCATGCTCATAACCACTACACCAACACCCGCCCCTATATAAAATTATCACTTTTATTTGTGACATTTTTCGAAAAAATAAAGAAGTATTTTTGAAGGTTCTATGGAATTTTTAGCATTAACTAGCAAATACTAATTGGGTTTATTCAATGTTTATTGATATGCAATGTAACTACCATTCAGTGATTACTTCTTGCTATTATAATGAATGTGACAAGGAGAGAGAATTAGAGAGATGGCTTTAGAAATGAACTAGCTGATATATGCTGAATACTGTATAATAAATAGACTACACAAACTGCAAGGACTTTATAGTTAAATAGAAGTTAGGTAGCAACAGAATAATAAAGAGACAGACTGGCTGAGCAAGAAGGTAGTAAGATAGGTTGCTGACTGGATGAACTGTTGTAAAACTGTCGTAAAAACTCTCTTGAACTGTTCTGCTGTCATTCTATTTATATAGGAATCGAACTCTCCCTTCCTAGTTTGGCCTAGGTAGGGAGTAATTAACTTTTGATTCATTTAATGTGTGCTTCTCTCCGCTCTTCGGATCCTATGAATCTTTAATGATTCGGATTCCATTACACTGCCAAGAGTGCCAACCAACATGTAACCACCAAACTGCTATATTTTTTCCTAGGTTTCTTTTTCAATTTTCTTTTTATGTTTAAGGGATGAAGTTTACAATTTTTGTACAAAAATCAGAAATATAATGTAATCAATTTTCCCACACTGAAAAGATATTAAGTAATGTAAATTATGTTTTTTATTTTTTAAATTAAAAGCAACAAATAAAACCCTAGTTATAAAAACTAGTCAATGATTAATTTGCAGCAGCCATTCTGCTATGTGATATGTGAATGTTGCTATTTAGTTAAGGTCGTCCAGGCAAGGCTGTACAAACAAAGACTTCACCTCAGATAATCACATTCATTCATACATTTCATTCACTGGTTGTACAAACACACATATATATATATATATATATATGTTCTCTGCAGTCACATGACACATTAAATACAACTATAACTTTTAACTATTAAATCACTATAATTTTATACCAACGAACGGAAACAGGAAAGGAAATTTCAAAGTGAACATTTGTTTGTTTGTTCAAGTTCTCAATCAGTTTTTATTTAATGTTTATAATGAAATTAGCAACACATGCTATTCATTCAAAAATATAATTAAGATCCGGAGAAAATAAAAATTTTTTTATACTCACATATCTTCAAAAACTAGGAACTTTTATTCAAATTAGTTTCCCTAACAAAACATATTAGTGAATCACATCTCAGGTAATACTTGAATGTAATGACATCGTAGCCCTGAATTTAAAACTAACTCGCAGGTTCCCTTAACCCACCTATTCTGAAAAAAAAACGTTTCAAATAACTTACTTACTTTATTGCCCCTATTCTGCCCGAAAGTGTAGAGTCTTTAAGGCCTATCAATTCTTCCATTCTTGGTTAATTTTTTTTGGCGGCATTAGCCCAACTTTCAGTAACAATTCCTTTTAATAATTTTTCTCAGGTTTTCCCACATTTTCCTCTCTGTCTTCCGCATAAGATACTCTACAGCGGGATGCTCTGGTTCATTCCATCAGATTCAAATATTCAAAACCCTAAGTTACAATAATAATTTCTAAGAAACTCGAACCTTAAGGCTGGCTCTCAAAAATTGGCATTCCTAATGTGGTCGCGTTTAATCATCTTTTCACTTCGGAAAAATCGCTTTTCAGTTGCTTCAGATGTGACTTTTTTTTCCCCCTTTTCTTTAACAGCCCAAAATTCGCTTCTCGGCACTGTTATTTTCGTCTTCTGGGAGGTCTTTATTTTTGGCTAATAAAGCCACTATTAATTGATGAAATAAACTTTCCTGCTGAGGCTTCACTTTATCGGGTGGCACTGAGCATTCCCCTATCCTCCAGATATTTTCAAATAAAAATATTGGTATATCTTTGTTGCACAGTTTGCATTCGAAGTTAAAGGAAAATCATTTCAACAGTTATAATGAAAATACAGAATAAAACACAGAAACACCTATTATGTAAAGTCTCATCTACGATTCGATTTTCTTCAAATTTGGGATTTCTAGTAATGCTTTTAAATGAACGCTTAATATTTTTATAGGTGGAGAACCATATATTACAGCGATGTGACGTTGCAATTACCCTAGAACATTCCAGAAATCAATTTTACTCGAGAAAAAAAATTCAAATTAAAATGTTACGAGTAACTAAATTGTAGTTACTCACGATTCAATGGTGTATTAATATATGAGAATGAGATACTGTTCGTTCTGAAAAAAAATCATAGCGCAAGGTAATAGAGACTAGCGGCATGACAGACTAGGCTAGCGGAGTATTGCCTTCTTGAAGATTGCTGAATACCCCTACCTTAGTACTATTAGGGGTAGAGTAGGTGGGTTCTTGACTTCCCTACTGTATAATGTTGAGGTAGTTGTAAGTGAACTTAGTGCTACGTCTTCTGTGACGTCTTAGGTGACTCATAAGGTCATCATCATTAAAATGGAGAGTTTAAAGATAAAGAAAATCGTTGGAGCGTTTTTAGTGAAAAAAAAAAAATAGCGAGAAACTGATTCAAACATTCAGTGAACTGCCACTCATAAGTAACCGAAAATGTCATTTCAAAACATTAAATAATGTTCAGAAATAACAGAATATGAAGTTTGAGCTTCCTTGATATTTTTTTCATAAATACTTATCTATATATACAAGGACCATTCGCCAGAAACAGTTTTTTTACATTTTGTATTCATGGGTTTTTTGTTTTTTACTTTCTTATTCTGCACTGAGATTCTGCATTGCATCAAATTTTCGAAATCCACATTTTATGGCCTCCTTAATTTCGAAAAAATTGTTTTAACGACCAGTCTAGCAGGAAGATTACAAAATGGTGTTAATGGGGACTCACAAATGACTACTTGCACTTAAGTACAATTACATTTTACTATTTTATTGAGTAAAGAGAGAAGAATTTATGAAGGAAACAGTGACCGAGCGAATATAGAATGCCTGCTTGACTGATGTTGTGTGAATCGTTTGAAGAAGAATGATGTGATTAAAGTTAGAACTATTGATCGTTCCAACGGTGGTGAGCTAATATGGCTAGCGGTTAACTGCTTCATGTGATCTTGCGAAAGTAAAAAGTTTCAGACTGATTAAACCCCTTCGAAATTCAGCTTTTATCCTATTTCTTTTACTCTCAAGAGACAACTTCTAAATGAGAGATTGGATGTCGAAGTTAAAAGTCCATTCGCCAAAACATTGTAGTGGGTGAATGATAAAGGGTGTATGGCGGAAGTTGACATGCGCTTGGTGACTCAGTCGTGGCGCTTTGATGCGGTTGCTAAAGGTATTATTGAATCCAGTTTTGTGACAAATTTCTGGTGATTGGTTTACATTAATAGTAGTAGCCAGTTTGTGTGTTTCGTGACAGAACAAAGTATCTCATAAACGGAAAGTCGCAGCAGGTGTTTAGATGCCCATATAAAATCCGAAACAAGGTATCAGCCAAAATCCAACAACAAAAAATGCAATTTTTTTTTTTTAAGTTTTTCTATATTTTTCGCGATTCGCTTGAAAAGGTTCCTACGATTTTTTTTTAAACTTCTCATATTAAAAATATTATGTTACCTACCTATCATTTTTATTTCCCCCAGGAAAATTAGTTTTCGCGCGTTCTGGGGAGATGCATTTTTAAGCATCCTTCTGAAGTGACCTGCATAATACGGTTCTACATCTGGATAATATTAACGTACATTAAATGCCTTTATAGAATTCCAATTTGAAGAAAATCAGTTAGGAAGAATCCCAAACTATAAATACAAGTTTTGTGAGAGATTGACAGCAGCTGCTTGGTAACTACAACATAGACACACATTTAGGTTGCTCCTATAACCTCAGAACCAACAAATAAAACCTACACAGTTCCCATCCATCTTTATTTTATGGAAAGTTAAGGGCAATAATTGCATTTGGAAAGAATGTCGTAAAAGAGATTTTGTATGGCTGTAAAGACGGAACATTTGGAATAAATTCGGACTACCGTAAAATTTTATGTAAAAAAATTGAACTATTCGTAGAAAAACGGGACGAATGGTAACCCCCAAACTAATGTTTAATTTATAACTATTTAAAAATGAATATAGTAATTAAAGAAATAAGAATTCAATAACTGTTCCTTAATTATTATTAAGGGATACTGGATAGACAATAGCAAATCTGGAAGGGATAGCAAAATTAGTGACAGACTCGCTACAATACAGCTTTTAAGCTTATTAATCTACTGTAGCTTGGTGACAGGACCTAACCCTAGACCAACTGTTCTTAATCTTTTTAGAAGTTGGCACCCCATTAAATTTCAAAATACATTCTCAGATACAGATAAAAGTTACTAAATAAATATTTTTTTAAACAGCTGAGCTTTATAAGTCCATCAGGTGTTATGAACGGAGGCGGATAATATTTCCATATTAACATATCAAATAAAAATCCAAGGCCACAAAACCTGGAATGGAACCCAGTACCGTTATACAACTTCAGCTTGGCGATCCACGCATCTCACCGCTCAGCTATTGCGCCTGAACATGATAAACTATATTGGATTGTGTCAAAATTTCGTTCCAAAAGAAAAAAAAACATTTTTTAAGTTTCCCAGTGTATGAAAAAATGTGATTTTATTTAGGTACCACTTTGGGTCAGGTCAAAAACCAACAAATGGAAGTCAGCTTTACGGATTTTGTTGAATATGTGGTTACTATGCCGCTGGCAACATCTATGATTTTTATCCGTCATCATGGTAAGCTCCATTATGTTGGTTCACATAAAGTTGAAGTCAACTCTCCGCAAGATACTCTGAGATGGATGAGAATGATTCATGAAGTTGTGATTTTGTTTCAGTTTTCAGATTTTTCTAGTTACATCTCTAAGGTCACAGCATTTACTAGTTGAATCAAATTTTACATAGGTAGATAATGTAAGTCACTGCACCTTTCAAGAATATAATATATTTGTACACAGTTATTGCTTGGCAATAATGCGAAATTAATAATTTAAAATCTATAAATATAGAAGTAATCTATCATTACTATTCGCACCTCTACAAATGCTTTCCTGATCTTATGGAGGTACAACTATTACCTGCGAGTTAAGTCATTGTCCAAATCAACTATGCAGCTGTCCAGGCATAACGTATCAGCAGGGAATTTAATCAGATTTATATAAATTATTGTTTTAAAAAGTGACATACAAAAATAGAAAAAACAGGGTTCATTTATTAAAAAACATTAATGGTTCAGTACCAGCCTACTGTTTTCAACAACTATCCTGCGAACAAACAACATGTTACAGAAAAAAAGAAAAGCAGCGAGATTATAAGGCCTAAAAAGAAACATCATAACATTCAAAGCAGAAACCAAAACTTAATAATAATAATTTGTTTAAATACTTTCTGTAAACGTGAAGTTCCAATATTTGATTTTCTGTAAATAAAGATAATGATATGCTTTTCTTGTTTTTAAAGTAAATTTATTGCTTAAAGTTAAGAAATTGTTGCTTAAGATCAGTTTTGCGATCTTATAGCAATGCTCGAATGCTTTAATGTCTGTTCCACCAAAAAAGTTACTTCTCCTCGTACTTACAACTAAAACTGCTGAAAGTACCATCGTTTTATGGATTCTTCTTACATTTCCAATATCAATGGCAAGCTTATTCTTTCAAGGTTCCAGGTTAAAAAAATTTAGTGGCGCTCTATAAGTTGGCCGCCAACTTTGGAGAGTTTCATTATCTCCGAGGAAATTTTCGATAGAACAAAATTATTTTATTTAAAAATAATATGTGAATAATTGCTTAGATACTACCAATCCTTAGCGATAAGCCTCCACTCATATATCTGATAACAGGAAGGGAATAATTTTCTTTAATTTTTAGTTAGGAAAAATATTTTGGCTGATTTTTCAGTGATATAAATAAATATCAAATTCTTGCAACAGCCAAAAGTTGCTTATCGAGTTCAATTACATTATGTCGTTATTCTTCTTTAATGGTGTCCAAATGATCTACGATTTAACAGGTGGAAACTAATTTTATTTACGATGACAAATAATGCAAAGGTTTCTGGAAGTAAATTTTTAAATTGCTGATATGTAAGTTGGGTGGCTGTCCTTGGGCTAATGTTTATATCTCATGATACTTATCGAATGCACTTTATTTAAAGACGAAGCCAAATATTAAGTGTAAGATAATCTGTTATAATGGTACATTTGACCATATACTGAATAATCTTTTTTTTAATAAAAAAAAAAGCAATAATATGTCATGACATAAATTCATGAATCATTTTTTTCAAAAGATACACGCTAAAGAACAAATTTTCAGCCAGCCAAACTCATCACTTTACTTTAATAATAAATAACAAAAAATTTAATTTGCATTTAATTGTCACAAAATTTAGTAATTGTAAAGACCGATCACTTTTACTGAAAGTTTCTAATTAAATCTAGTAAAAATGGTCTTCCTTTGACACAAATGTAATATATTTATCATTTTAATTTAATAATCAAAAAGAAATGGGGAAAAAGACTTATTTTAAGAACTATCTTGTCCAATACAACTGAAATATCACGTTATGCAATTGAAGCTAGGAATACCTGTGCTTATCTGATATGAGAAAGTATAGATTTATATCCTCCGATATTCAATTAGATATAACAAAAATGCCTAAAAATTGGTAATAAAATAAAAATTTGAAAAATCAAACAAAGTGGCAAAGTTCCTCTGATAAGAATTATTGCAACCCATTAAAATAATATTGGCAGAATATTATACGTACCGTAAAACTAGGAAATTTCAAAAACCAACGATAGGAAACACAAAACTTTGAACAAATTCAATTAAACACAAAAACTAATAAATACCATAACCTGAACAAAAATTAAACATCAGCGACTAAGTCGCCATGTTACAATAAACGGATTAAGGTAACCTCCAAGCATACCATTCACTGATAAAATTATTATTTTATTTATTTATTAAAAATTTTATACAGATCATACAAAACATAACCCAGCCCCACTGGTTGATGTAGACGGGATAATTTGATAGCAAGAATCGATCCGACTACAATCTATGTCTAGCAACTGACCAGTGTAGTGGGGATTAAGTTTTATTAGAATGCCTGATATGGGAGATCAAAAAAAAAATGAATACTTGCGCTATCTAGCGGATAAGTATGACATACAATTTTGTTTTCCTTTAAGTTAACAATTTGGCCACTAGAGGAGTCCACATTCCAAGCTAGCATTTTTGTAGGTTACAATGCGGTTACCGTCCTAACGTTATGGCCCTAGCTGTGCACAGCATGAAGATCGTAAGTAGTCTTTAGTACTAAGGGAACTGTAGAATAATTGATAATTTTAAATTAATACAATCATATGAATTTAGATGTTGTAATCTCATAAATTTAAATGATTTTAAGCTGAAACAAAAGATTTCTTCATTAACTATCTCCTTGTCTAGACAAAATTTCTATATTTTCTTCAGATTAAAGTAATAAATTTAATTATACCATCTAACTAGAAACCAAGCCTATTTACATTAGCTATAAAGATGAAACATAAAATCCCAATTAACAAAAATTTCATAGAAATTTTTGTGATAAATTTGATTTCATTTTTAATTTTTTAAGATGTGACTTACGAAATATATTTATTTGCAGACCGTTTTATAATGGACACTATAAGTTCAATTAGGTTCCTCAAACGAAGTTGGGTAAAAGTTGGCGTTGGCTAAATTTGGAGTAAGTAACTTCACAGTTTTATTGACTTATTTAGCACTTTTAGTTTTTGAAAACTTTATTGTTCATATGAAAGTAGAGGTCCTGATTTTCTCCTTATGAATTAACTAGGTCGCTTTCTTAAGGTTTATATTTCTTTGTTTAATTTAACATCTGTTACCTACTAATGACCATTAACTTTCATATATTGCTGAAATCATTTGTTCAAAAATAAAGTGTATAAGATGCTCCTAAACAATTAACCACTTAGTCGTGTAGAAGTAGTTGGCTGGGTCTGCATTGCTGGAAATAAATGGTACGCTTGTTATCTGTTTCGCTGGCCAGTTTCTAATTTTCTTCCGTCGTCCAAGTTCATCAAATTTTATAGAGATGTTGACTTTCACATTTCAAGTTTCTGTCACATACTTAATCGATTGTTTCATTTGCATACATTAATAGCACTTCTATATTATCTGGAATCTTCTGAGACATTCCTGATATAGATTTGTAGAAGGAGATACTATAAAGCCAGATTCATTATGACTTAGTAGATTTATTATGATTCCCTTGTCTGTCAGTGTTTGTAAATAAAATTTAGTCATCAGTAAAGTGTACTATAATATTTAAGCTTTAATGTGAGTTTGTTTTTAAGGAGCCAGATTTTGCTTGTTGGTACGCTAAACCCAAGAATTTGCACACAACAACATCAGCCATATCTTCATTGAAAAATGTAAAGACTTACAGTAATAAGTTAAATCTGATAGTAGTAATAACTATAAACATATATTCTATGATACAGTATGTTGGACCTTTTTAGAAAGATATAAACTAAATCTCGACTGTTTTTTGCTAGAAGATGTATTTCTTTTATAAATTGTAAATAATTAAAAACTAATATAATATATTTTATTAATAATCAGCTCTTCTTATAATACCTACCCACTTCTTGTGACCAAATAGATATTTCTTGAATAAAATAAAAGAAAGGAAAAAAATAGGTAGGTGATGAAATAATAGTAAATTCTGGGAAGAGAAAACAGATCTGACAAATTATATTAGAATATTAAACGACTAATTTTTTTGTAATACTGTATTATTATTACTAATGACTCTTTGAATATTTATATTATCCTATACGCTTTTTAACATAAATTTTAGTGTTAATTTTTCTAGAAATAAGATCTCTACGAGATGGGAATTTTCTGTCATTGTCCATTTGATAAAAAACTAGTTATGGGAACATTCAAATACTCTTAAATGTCCTGGTACTAGATAGTTGATCATCGCTTCTGAATAAAAATGTGAGTTTTGATCTGTCGAATAAAAAGACTTTAGGCGTGCATCGTTCAAGCAATTTTTGTCAGAGATAGATCGTATAACAAAGGCTATAACTGATATCTTGCTTCTATAGCATTGGTAGATTCTGGGCAATATCTCAGCACCGTAGCCACCATAGGCTTATTGTGGCATCCCGATAGTCTAGTACGTGAACCTTAAGAGGAGTTTCAAGGCTATCCCCAGTAGATCTTTTTGAAGATACTTATTTTTTGCGTTACTAACTTCTCAGATTTCTTATCACAATTTAAATATTACCACGCAATCTAATAACAGGAGCTGGTGCGCAGTCTTCTCCTTCTCCTTTTCTTGGCACAGACTGCTCACAAGGGTTCCGAGCTAATCACCCCTATGTACTGGGTTTCCAGAATCTACCGTGCCCCGTAAATAAGCCCGTGACCAAAGAAATCTGGTTCCTGCACAAGTTAAGGGTCTTTTTGATCCTGATTTGCACAGTTTAGGCATCATCCTTTTACTGTGCCTTGCTTATGGGCTTGCTTCCCAGTACGTCCCATGTTCTCTACGGAACCATTCCCCGATGGACGCAAGGGCCCTGCCATTTGATAACCCCAGGACTAGCACTGGTAACTACTGTTTTGTTCATTTTGCGTTTGTCGATGAGCGATTGAGCCAGTCAGTATGGGGAAATTCCATAAGAATCCTAGATATGTTGTCAGAAGAATGAAATTGATGCATTTTTCAAATGCTGGTCGTCAAAAAAATATTCAAATCTATGAAATATTTTTATGAGGAACGATTCTTGATCTACCGTGAGTTATATAAATTTTTAGAGATAGTAATTTCCTAATGTGTAAAAATATTATAGATATAATTTTTAAATATTTTTTATTATTCGCCTTCTTCGTGAATATTGTTTGATATTAGAGCTCTAATGCTCTAGTGATATCTATTTTATATGTATGTTTTTAACATTAAAATTGAATTGAAGCTTTTGAAACGTTGAAGAGGTATATTACCGTCCATCAAAGCAGTTTCAAAAATCTATTCAAAAAGTAACAGAATTATGTTGTTTACATGTGGAAAAAAAAGTATTAACACGACCTTGTACAAACAGTCAACTGTAGAGCAGGAAATGAGTACCGGAACATAATAGAGAGGGAGTGAGACCAGTAAGTCCGACCGGAAGTTAATTATTCTAATTCTGTGTGGAGATGGCATATTTATACTAACATATTAGTTGTGGCTGTAGTATTGGATAATGTGATTATATATTTTTTCTTTTGTCTTCTTTTCTTTTTTTTTTAAAAAAAAAAGAAAAAAGGGTAATGTGGCTGGACAAGTACTTGGTTCAAGTTATTCTGATCGTTATGTACATACTACCAGAACGTGTGGCTGTTTATGAACCTATAATCAGCATTAAACAAGGACGTGTTAAAGGAGTATGTAAATTTAATGTTTTTTTGTTTTGTTTTTTTCTTTTAGATAAATAATTATAATTCTGAAACTATATCTCTTCTCTTTGATAATTAAAAACATTTAATTTTGTTAGACGGGCATACATGATTCATCGGTAAATGCTGTAATCATAGTCAAGCTAGCAATATACTTTTTTTTTATATAAAATTTTAATTTTGCCTACGATTAATTTTTTACCCTTACGATTTCAACCAATTGAAATAACAGTTTTATATGAAGAAAAGCATCTGTACTAATACATTATAGTGATAAATTTACAATTTTCAGAATTTTTGTTTACTGTGGTCCCTTAAATTGGTTCAAAACTTTCAAAAATATTCAAAATAATTAGAATTTCTAGGTTTTGTTTTATTTCAATGTTATTAGAATTTCGTTCCTTCATTTATTAGTTGTTTGATAAAAAAAATATATTCAAAAGACCAAAATGATTATTATTTTTTATCACTCTTGATATTAAAGATTCGTTTGTCATTTCTCATGTGTATTTTGGCGAGTACTTAATTTTTAGTTATCTGTAGACATAATCGGATAAAATTGAATTTTCTCTTTTTAGTTCTGAGGAACAAAATTGCTGAAAACCCTCCCTTTTTTTTTTCTTTTTTTTGAACCGGTCTGCCGTTGAAAGCTCTATCATGAATTTCCTGAATATGTACCCCACCGATCCGACAAGGAAGGTTTGAGGGAAAATTCGTCAAACGGAAGTTCGTCGAACTTCACTAAGTGTTTTGTCAGTTTTAAACGAATTTCTGGAAAACTACTCCAACGTTTTCTTTCAAACTTTAAACACACAACTTTGGTACACAAACTAATATATAGGCCTAACCCACGGTTTGAGTATTGTTTCTAAAAAATCTGTTTTAGAAAATTCTGCTCTGAGAGCTGTGATATAATGCCATTTACATATATTATAGGGTTCTTACACCTGAGTAATAACAAAAACAAGTAAACATTTAGTAAAATTGAGAAGTCTTGTTGATCACTACCAGATTTTATATATATACACTCAGCCACAATGAGAAAGTAAAAAAATGGGATATGTATATTTATTTTTCTATATAAAAACACTATAAATCTGTAGTTTGTTCTAGCTTTGATATATTTGTGTATATAACTAATATAAAAGTTATTTACAATACTTTAATCACAAAAACTCCTAACTTTATTGAGAATAAAAATTGAAAACAGTAGAAAATCAATGTGACTTTCTGGTCTGAAACAAATATAATTTTTTTTTTTAATTCCACATTATTTTTAATTTTATCATTAAATTCGTTATTTGCTTAACTTTATTATCAGAAAAATTGTCATTTATTTTGAGGATGCCTTCATAGCAGAAGAAGGGCAATCGTGCCTCAAGGGAATGGGATCATGTTTATTGTAGCAGGAATGGCACTAAGAGCTTGATAGAGCTTTTCCAGAGAGCTTCCAACACTCAGTTTTCACTCGAAAAATATTTCATTTAAAAGTAATTAGCCTGTATATGTATGTGATTACTATGTGAAATATAAAGAAAATAATGCCTTTTTCGAGAAAATAGCGATAAACTGAAAAAACGTCGCGTAAATTGAAACTGATTCGCGTCCTGGTTATCAGATTTGATCGAAATCCGATCAAATTCTATCAAATCCGACAATGGTATCTTAACGGAAGTTTGATTTTTCTTTGTTGAGAAATTTTGTTCTCACAGCATACGCACGCACAGACCATCTCCAACACATTGTTCCCATTTTGGGACCCCGGTCCTCATGAATTGCTCTAATGATGAAAAATGGTGTTGACCCAGCTTCTTGAGAAAAAGTGGAAAGTTATAGTTGGTAGCGTTGGACAGAACTAAACGGCGAGAAGATCGCGGCTTACCACACGACCCTAATAAAAGAACGCCACCTGGCAAGTCTGGCCCTTAATGGAATATTGTGCCTTAGGTTTTTTTTTTTTTTTTTTTATGGGATCTCTAAAGAAGTAATTGAAGTGAAATTTCAATTTACAAAAAAGGTGCTGTATAGTGTGCGCTCTACCATCATGATTCTGGTTTGGTATGCACTATCCACAAAAATTAAAATTAAAACTATCATTTCCCAAACATTTATTATCTCGGTTCAACTTTAGCACTCTTCCTTGAATGACGGTAAGCGCGCGAAAATAGACCAGTGATCCACGTATTTTCGAGTTTGACTGGGTAAGGGCTTTTCTTTGTTTTTTTTTGGTCAGTGGTAGTTACGGAGAGCGGAGCCTCCTGGAAAAGAGATAACTGATTTTCTTACTCTTGTAAGGTTATACTTACTATAGTAGAGCAAATAATATTTTATAAAGAACCTTTTGTTGCTTTGTTTCATTTATTTATTTATTTATTTTTTACTCATAATTAAAGTTTGTTTTTTTGCACTTCTTCATTCAGATTTTACATTTTATGTTATTTATTAGGTAGTTCATCTTTAGGTTTCCCATGATTATAACAGTTTGTATATTCTAATAATGGCTATGTGTTTCCTTAAAATGTAAATTTCATTTATTCATTTTTCCAATGTATTTGAGTATCAATTTGTGTAGTATGTCCCCGAATTCATACTACAAGGAAGTTGTACCTTGTAAGCCGAATGGCACGAATAAAGTAATAAAAAAGTAATATTTTATATAGTAATTATCATTAGGATTGGCAAGAGCGCACACTATACCGGCACCAAAAAAATTTGACACGATCTCAATACTTACTCTTGCAGAGTAATAAAGGAGTAAAAATGTATTTTTTGCATTATGTGATTAACCTTATAAACTGAATCAGTCATGCCCTTGAATTTGGCATTATCAACAACCTCGGCAAAGATTTGCATTAAATCAATGTCACATGAAACGGTTTTGTTTATTTTTATCAATTTATAACTATTACATTATAATTACATATTGCAAGGGAATGTTTTTGAAACTATACAGAAATATTTTCGAAGTGTTGTTAGCTTTGAAGTGTTTTTGCTCTGAAATTTTTCTTAATTAAATTGCCATTTAAGTTAATTATTTCATGAGTATCAATTATTTATAAGAACTGTTTAAGTTAAGATTCGGAGATTTAAAAATCATAAGAATTTATTTCCATTATCAGAAAGCCTTTTATTATTTAAGGTATTTTTTTTTTAATCTAGCGTCTATACAGAACAATTGTATATATGCTCAAAAATACTGAAGAATCGATAGCATAGCCTGCTTTAAAAACTAATTATAAAAGTATTATTTTTGTTTTTAAATCGAAAAGTGGAATTGGACTTAACTTGAAATAGAGAAAAAATCTTATTTTAAGAAGCACTCTTCCTTGAAGGACAGACATTAAGATAATTGGAAAAAAAGATTGTTTAAAAGATAAATTTTTATAATTAATTTTTACTGTTTAAATGAAATAATTGAATAGAGTAAATGGTTTAAATTGTAAGAAAAAATATAAATAAATTTGAGATTTTGAATAAAAAACGAAATTAAAACACAGAATTTATGTAAGATTTTAAGGAAAGTTTTACTAAAACTAAGGGAAATCAAATATAAGCTAGGTTTTCCCGATTGTCAGAAATCTTCCCATGACCGGTGATATGAATGGAATTTTATTCTTAGAGTGATTAAAATTGTGAATATATTGAGAGAATCTTAACTATTCTAGTAAAGGAATTTGCATTTTTTTATGCTTTGTAACCAAAAGCAGTAAACATTTAGTGATATTATTAAAGATGCTCGTCTAGATTGTCTTTGCATTCCTGTCGAACACCTTGTTTCTTCTTAAGTTTGACGAAATGGTTTAGCGTAATTTTTTGTATTGTCTATAGTTTTGATCCTCGGAAAATGTTACTGAAAAGTTCCAGGTTAATAGCTTCTTTTTTTTTATCAAAAACACAGTATAGAGGTACCTGAGCCCTTGTTCATCCCAGCCCGCAAACTATTCATCCATCGCAATCGACTTTACTATAAACAGAACTGTTTCTATATATACATATATCAATTAAATAAACGAGGGACGGACACTCAATAGTGCACATAAACGAACATAAGGACTAAACAATCTTTGACGAACAACTACATAACCTACAAACCTCACACAGTCAATAAATACAGTGATACCTTGGACATCCATATAAGACTAGCCTAAGGGATATCTCAGTACTCGATATTCCTGAGAGGTCATCTAAAATTCTACAGCTACCCGATCTAACGCACACTGACCACAGACAAGCAATAAATTACTATCATACAAAACATTCACTCTGCTACCAAAGAGAAAGACCCCAAGATAAACGCCGCGATAGAGCAAATTCCGCAAACTTTTAGAAGGCATTATAGGCCGTTTCGTTTTTCAGTAGCAAAGGCAGAGTGTCATTGCTAAGGTTCACATGAAATCCAATTTCTCGCCACAAGTTTGTGCTGTGGATAATAGATTATTAAATTATCGTACAAATGCAATTATTTACTCTCACCTCAACTGTAAGTATGGACAAATAAGAAACTTCATTTTTTACTTGAACAGTTGGGATTATTTTATACCCATTCTTAACGATTCCAATGGCAATATTAGTTCATTTATATGACGAAATCGGTTATGCTCTCACTAAGTGCTGAGAAGCTTGTTAAACTTTTGAAGCTAACTCTATTCATATATATACCAACAAATGAAACAACTAGCTAGCCACATTCAGAGATTATAGTTGTGGTACTTGAATTTTCAGGATGGATCCATCAAAATCCAAGTTCTTTACTGTATAATCTCTTACTTCTGTAAGAGGAAGTATTTTGATCCTATTAAATTTTCGGAATTGAGTTTTCTCGACCCTAAATAATGCCATCTCTGATGCTCGTTGATATCAGAATTCGTTTCATGACAGATTTTGAGAAAATTATATTAGATTTTCAAATTTACTCTTGTTTGATTTAAAAAAAAAATCAAACGTTTCAGTTACAGATTATAAAATTTGTCTATTGAAATTTTTGTTTTTGCAGTTCAAGTTGGTTTTCTAGATAACTCAGCGAATATGAACTGTGAATAGTTACTTAAGATTTTTTTTTCCTCATTTCTTTCTATATTTGTACAACAATTCATAAACTTCATGACATTATAAATGTTTACTTTAAAAAAAAAATCTGGTGTGAAACACTCACACAACTTTCTCTTACTCCAGTTATCAAAATTATAATTGACAAATTTTATAGTTTGTATACCAAATTTAATGAAATTCGCGGAAACTGAAAAACTGTTCATTAAGAGCGTACTTCCGGTTTACTAATTTTCTTTAAGCAAACTCGGAATTTTGGCCATCCATTTATTTCTAATTAATTTTGTTTGGATGATAGAATTGTATAATCAGCTATGATAGCACTTTAGAGAAAAACATAACCCAACCCCTTCCCCCAAAAATATCCTTAAATGAATTTTGCCAGAGAAATGTTTAAAATAAAAGTAGTAGCCCTTTGTATGTATAGTTTATGTTTTAAGTTTCAAGAAAATAGTTGGATCCATTTTTGAGATAATCGCAAAAAAGTAAAAAAAAAAAAACTAGTAAAGTGGTTCTTCCGGTTGAGGAATTTTTGATAGATAACGTACTGTTAGATTCCATGGTGATATCTAAACGGAATATCAAGTTTCAACTTTCTACGATTTTTGATTTTGAGTTATGCTGTTCACATACATACATTTACACAGACACAGGCCATATGCTAAAAACCACTTGTTTGGACTCAGGGGACCTCAAAACGGATATAAAACGGAAAACTCGATATCGAAAACTTGACACGATTACAATATTTTACTAAGAGGAAGTAAAAAAAGAAGACTGAAAACCATGTTCTTATTCCTTGCCTTAAGGCAAATATGACATTTTAATAAGCGAATGTAGTAAATTAGTTGTGAAAATGGATGAAAAGTGGATAGAAAGTAAAATTGAATGTATCTGAAAACTCTCCAAAAAGATAAAAGTTTTGATGAACCAAAAGTTAAGGTTCGTTTCAGCCATCTTTTTTCCTTGGCTGGAATGTGCCAGTTCGTTAAAGCTCTTTATACTTGAAATGTTGAGGTCTCGGCTTATAGGTTTCGCCATGTTTCTACTAGTCAGAAAGCCAGGCCTAATTGTATGGTCATTTGCACTGTTGATCATAATACTAGTGTTACTTATCTTCAATTTAATTTTAATTTCATCAGTGATCGTGTAATGTATCTATAATTTATTTTATTTGATGTCCAGGTAAAGATGATTACTGAGAATAGGGCTGTTGTGTTTGCTTTTCTTGGTATTCCCTATGCAGTGCCACCAGTTGGAAAATACAGATTTGCTGTAAGCTAAATTCATCATCCTTATTTATCATGGATACAGAAATTATGCAGTTTTTTTGTTTGTTTTTATGGTTACTGCTTCCACTCTTGACATTTAGGCCCCAGAAAGACACGCTGGTTGGCCTGGAGATACTCCATACAACGCTGTTGAATTTGGTCCAGCCTGTATTCAACCACAAGGGGAACTTGTTCCTGATTTTGCTGTAAATCCCAGACAAGATGAAGACTGCCTTCATTTAAATGTTTGGACTGCGGAAGTAATTTCAGTTTGTTATTTATTACATCAATTCTAAGACCCATAATATTTAAACACTCAATTTATTAATCAATTGATCTTTTACAGTCATCGTTGAATTATAGGAATTCTCCAGTACTTGTTTTCCTAGAGGGTGAAGGATTTGTCACCGGTTATCCGGGAAGATTTCCAGGTCAAGATTTAGCAGCAGAAGGAATCGTTGTAGTTTCAATTAGTTACAGGCTCAATGTTTTTGGTGAGAAGAAGAGGAAGACTATTTCCTGAAAAAGATTATTTCTAGATGTTCATTGTAAATATTGTAAAAAGTTAATTTTATTTTGTAGGATTCCTCTGTTTAGAACATGGTGGAGCCCGTGGAAACGTTGGACTTCTTGATCAATATTTAGCATTGCTATGGGTAAGAGAGAATATAGATGCTTTTGGTGGAGATTCCAGAAGTTTAACTTTAATGGGACATTCTGCTGGAGCCGCAAGTATTGGTTATCATATGGTATCACCTAGGACCCAAGGTATTTTTATATTTCGTCCAAAATGAATTTGAATATATCTATTATAAAACATCTCCTGGAATTTTCACTTAAATCAACATTTCGAAATTTTTGCAACATTTGATTTCTTTAACAAAAAAATGATGTTGAAGGTTTTTAATTTTGCGAAGAAACAGTTTTATGACAGTATAATGAATTTAATGATTTTTATATAAAATCTTTGAATTTTTAGATGTAACTGAAATAAATTCATCAAATCCCGTCACTATGTAGCTGGAGTTTTCTTCTCTAATTAATTTTTTTTTTCAGGCTTATTTCATAGAGTGATCTTAATGTCGGGCAGTGTAACATCACCTTGGGTTATATCTAATCATCCTTCAAATTCCTCTTTTGAAATTGCTCGAAGTCTTGGTTGCTTAAGTATAAGACCATATGCTGTACTAAGTTGCCTTCGATCTAAATCATCTTCAGAAATATTGAAAGCTTATGAGACTCAGTATATGGTAAACAATAACATCATTAAATTTTATCGTATCTGCTTAATTTAATTTATTAATTTACAATTAAAATATAAAATTTCATAGAATGGAAATTGGAGTGAATTACCCTTACCAGTTGTGGATACATTTTTACCAGAAATTGAACAGTATCTACCTAATAATCCTATTGATGCTTTAAAAAAAGGAGATTTTTTAAAAATTCCTGTCATAACTGGTGTCATACGAAATGAAGGATCTCTTGTTGTGTGTAAGTACTGTAGTATAGCATAGTTTTTCACATAAAGGCTTGCATCGATTTCAAGTTGTGTGCAGTTGTTGTAGCATTTAGCTTTACGTATCAAATATCGTTTCTTTATCGATGTTTTTGGGTATTTTGAAGATCAAGAAGATGATTTATTTAACTTTTATGTTTTGCAAATACTAAAAACTGATAGTTTCATTACTTTTATGCATTTCTACTTATTTTACTTATAATAATAAAAAAGCTTTGCTAATTTTAAAGGTTACTCCTTTATTTCAGCTCAATTAACAGATTTAATGCAACATGGATATTCACAGCTAAAACATTTATTTGTGACATCAGTTATTCCTTCTATATTAAAAAAATACAATTTAACAAACTCTCGCAATTTACAAGAACTGAAAACAATATTAAATTGGTATTATGTTGATTCAATAAAAGAAGGCGATGTTTTGGCCTTAATATCTAAATTAATTGATGTAAGTAATTAGTTCCTTAGATGAACGATAGGTTTTTTTCTGCAAACAAATACTTCCTTCAGAGACATTTTCCGTGGAAGCCTGCTTCATTTTGTGGTCATCGACCGGTTTCGGGCGTTCGCCTATCTTCAGGATGCGCTTTTCAGACAGTGTTCAGTGAGGTGTTTTAAACATACACCTCAGTTAGTGTGAAACTAAGTCTCTGTACGAGTCTGTGTTGGCACACTGTCTGAAAAGCGCATCCTGAGATGGGCGAACGCCCGAAACCGGTCGATGACCACAAAATGAAGCAGGCTTCCACGGAAAATGTCTCTGATGCTTTCCAGCTCTGCGGAACCAACCACCACAACAAATACTTCCTTAATAATTTTTTTTTTTGCAGTTTTATTCGGATAGCCAGTTTAGGGCCCCTCATATGAGACAGTTATTATATTTATCTGATATTACAAATAATCCACGAAATACGGTTTATGCTTATGAATTTGATCAAGAGGATAATCATTTGTATCGTAATCTCAATATTTCAGGTATTAACTATTTAATTTTCAATAATTTTCAAACAAAAAATAAATAATATCTACTAATGTTTTAATATTATTTATGAAAAACTACAGTATTAAATAGCATTTTGATTTAGGTTCAGGACATGGAGAAGAATTGTTAATGCTCTTTTCACCAACATTAATAAAGAGCATTGGACGATTAAGATTGACTTCATCTGAAGAAAGGTTAAGTAGCGTGATGAAAAGATATTGGTTAGAATTTATAAGAAAAGGGTATGTATTCGAGTTTTATTTTTTTAATTATGATTTTTTTATTATTATTTTTATACATTTTTAATATTTTTTTTACGAGATAGATTTTGTATTCCTTCGTCGGAAATCACGGGGAAATGATATAAAATTATATGAAAAAAATTTATATACAGGGTGTTTCAGAATTGCACGGCACTGTTTTAGGTATGTGTTCTGTAGCAAAAAATAAACATAAAAGTTCACATATGTTTTAAATCAGTTTATTTCAGAAATATTGGGGCATGAAGAGATTTAACAAGACAATAATTCAGAGTAACTGTTCAAGTGGCCACTGTCTTGTTGAATGCAGCATTCAGCTCGACGAATCCATGCTTCTTTCGCACTTCTTATAGCATCAGGACATGCTTGATAATAGCTGCAACTTCCACGATCCGATTCATTAGCGCTTGTTGCGTGTAAATAGACGTAGAATAAACCATAGACTTCATCCAGCCCACAGAAAAAAGTCTAACGACGTTAGATCGGGAGATGTTGGTGGACATTTAACATGTCCGTTTCGACCAAACCATCGGTTACCATATGCTGCGATTAAATAATCAGTCACAATATGAGGATAGTGAGTTGGAGCACCGTCATAAACCAAAGCTTCTGCCTATTGGCAAGCGGAATATTTTCTAGAAGGTTATAAAGATTATTTTGCAAAAAATGCAAGTATGATATTCCTGAAAGCCTAGGTGGCAAAAAGAAGAGGCCGATTAGATTGTCGCCAAGAATACCACAGCAGAAATTTAATGAAAAGGTATGTTGGTAATGTGTAGTAGCAGTCGTATGAAGGTTTTCTTCGTCCCAAGTATGGATGTTTCGAAAATTAGTAATCTCATTTCTTAAATCAAGGTTCATCGGGAAAACCAGCAGGCAGCTTAGGATGTTAGGATTGTTGAATTAATCACTGGGAGAAATTTCTGCGCTTGCTATAATCCTGTGGTAACAAATCATGCCAGGCTTAATGTGAAATGGATGCAATTGCTGGTTGCGCAATGTTCGCCACACACTGGTAAAGAAACATCGAAAGGAAGTGACAATCTTCTGGTGCTAGTACTAGGAGATAACTGAACACCTTCCAGTATTTCTTCTTCAACGTTTGCAGTTCGCCGAAATCTTTGTCGACTGGCGTTTACTCCTACAACAGGCTTTAGTGTGCTAGACGTCTAAGACCTCTTGCAATGGCTTCAAACGGCTTACGATTTGGTATTTTTCGGTTGGGAAATTTTTCCTGATATCTTCGAACTGCAGCAACACCATTTTTATGTACCTCGCCATAAGTTAAAAGTAAGTCTGTTTGTTCTGAAAAAGTAACAGATTTGTGGTGTCTCCCATTATAATAAACAAAATACTAAAAACACTGTCTCACAATATTCACTCACACGCACAGTACTTAAAAAAACAGTGTTTAATACTGACTGTCAAACGAATAAACGATATGCAATTGTTAGTATTATACTTTTGGATTTTTGATAAATAAATCTTTAACCTTCAATATCTCTGTAATATATTGATTTAAAACATATGTGTATACAAACTTTTATGCCTATTTTTTGCTACAGAACACATACCTAAAATAGTGCCGTGCAATTCTTCTGAAAACACCCTGTGTAGATAGAATGTCGTTACAATTTAAAAAATGCGTTATCTTTCAAACCATTCGTATTCCTAAAAACGAATGTTGGAGGAAGTTTCCAACTCATTTGGCTCATAGTATCAATTCCTGTGGTAAACAAAAAATGGGTGTGAAACACTCTACTCATATGGCTTTCTTATACTACATTTAACACAACTTAATAAACTAATTTTCTTTAAACATATAATGTTTATAAACGTTTAGTTGGGCTTGTCATAAAAAAAAAATGATAGGTTTTATCATATCTACCCAAATCGCATTTCCGGTTAATCGATTATTCAAACTTGTAATTCTAAAATTGCATTTAATACTAAGGTAGCCAAACCAGAAATTGAAATGAAATGGTACTATTTATTGAGGGAAGCTTAACGTTCATTACTGCTCCTCTCTAGAACCACCCAAAAATCTATTTTCCCGAATAAAAGCGATAGGCATTTTTATGTATAAATAATATATACCAAGTTTCAAGAAAATCGTTGGTGGACCAGTTTTCCAAAAAAAATTGCGGAAAAACTAAAAGAAAAATATTCAGTATAGTTGCACTGCCAGGGGGCTTAATGAATTTTTCCGAAATGACGACTTAATGGATTTTTCCGATACTGAAGGACTTCCGAGTTAATGGATTTTGACCCAAACCGATGAAATGTGTCAGATGCGACGATGGCATCTAAACGGTACCAAGTTAAGAGGTTTCAGCGATTTTCACTGTTTAGATATTTTGTTCACAGGCACTCATACATACAAAATCGCTAAAAATAAAAATTTTTTTGTCATACTCAGGGGACTTCAAAACATGTATTTCCGGTAAAAAAAACTCAATTTTGAAAATTTAATTTGATCGCAATAATTCTTCTTATCAAATGTAAAAGTATAAAATATTCTTATAAGTTGAATATGACGTGGATGGTGCCGCAATGCATCGATAACATCTAGGATTTTATCCATCATAGCATACATATTTGTGATGTTCCTGACCTGTTCAAACTTATAAGTACTAGACACACACTCTCTTGTCTTCAATTTAATGTTTCTGGTACACTCTACATTTGTTGTGGTGGTTGGTTCCGCAGAGCTGGAAAGCATCAGAGACATTTTCGTGGTAGCCTGCTTCATTTTGTGGTCATCGACCGGTTTCGGGCGTTCGCCCATCTTCAGGATGCGTTTTTCTTCAGACAGTGTGCCAACACAGAGACTCGTACAGAGACCTATTTTCACACTAACTGAGGTGAAAATAAGTCTCTGTACGAGTCTGTGTTGGGCACACTGTCTGAAGAACGCATCCTGAAGATGGGCGAACGCCCGAAACCGGTCGATGACCACAAAATGAAGCAGGCTACCACGGAAAATGTCTCTGACACTCTACATTTGTTTATTCAACGAAACCCGAAGCTGGCCAGGAACATCACAAATATACATGCTACGACAAATAAAATCCCAGATATTCTTATATGTATTCTTATCCACGCAGTTATTTTAAACCATCTTTTTCTAAAAAATTTCTTTTATTGTAGAAGATTTTTTTTTTTAACGAATCGAAAAACACTGAAAACATAAATGTATTGTGCTTAACGAAAATATTAACTGTAATTTTTCTATAGTTTTTGCTATACGTGACCCACATAAACACACACACACAAAAGATCTTTTTCGTAAACAGGGGACCTCAAAATATGATCTTACTATCAATAAGAGAAAGTAAAAAATTTTGATAAAAAGTGGGAAAATGAAAAATTCAATCCAGGAAGCCATAATGTGTATTTCACATCAGACTTTTCATATCTTGAAAGCCTTTAAAAGAGTATATTTCCTTATAAGATTTTGGTATGACCCGAGATTCTTTTTTTTATAGCAATAAGAGAAAGTAAAAATTATGATTTTATTTTATTATAAAGAAAAAAATGCCTACATTTCAGAAATATTGGCGCAAGTGCTAATGGTTATGGTGTATCATGGAAGCGATACTCATCGGCTGAAAATAATTATATTATATTTGGAACTGGTGCTACTTTACAATCAGTGATGAGAAATCCAGTAATTTCTCGTACAGAAGATGCTATGTTTAAACAATCAAATTCACTTTGGAACAATCTTCTAATTAATATAAACAATTTAGTACGTGATCAAGAACTGATGAAGCATCATACCAAGAAGATGAAATTGACGAATGGTAAATTGTAAAAAAAACTTAAAAAAATAAAAGAGAGAATTTTCTTGATGTAAGAACATCGGGGTCATTCATTTTATATTCTATATGTTTCAGATTTGCCGTACAGAAGTGCAATGTATACATTGATAGCGTTTGTTATTGTATTGTTAGTATTGCTTGTAGTATGCGTTATATTACTGAAGAGACATGCTACAGAAAGGGAACGTGATATGTTCTGACAAGAGCAAGGCAGGAGCGGGCATTTAAGACAGGATGATAGTGTGACCGCATTGAATGTGGTGCACTTACCCCAGCCAACATGGAAATATAATTTAACTGCCAATAAATTTTAAACTTGTACAGTATGTACTAAACAATGATCAATTTTAAGTCAATCGAAGGATTGCTTACATGTTCTTACAGATTGTAACAATCGTATTGTTGCATTGTATTACAATTAATTAATGTTCCTATAAATTCTTCTCACACCGGTTCTTTTTACCATGATGATAATGTGAAAATAAAGAAGCCTGTTCTTGCCTTAATCTCTGTATATAAATAATATATTTTTGTAAATATCAAATTTGTTATGTAGATATTTGTTTGAATTTATTTTTTTATTTTATAAAACCATAGCTATAAAAATGATCACTACTTTTCACCCAAAACTCAGCATATTTTATTGTTATTTTTTATTATTTCCATATAATTCCATAATTTATAATTTTTTTAACACTTCACTGTACAAAGCACTGTTGTTTTTGTATTTGTTTGGTAGATGTAAAAAATTATTTCACTTAAAAAAAAAAAACTGCATTAAGATTGAACATATATTTTTAAAAAAAAAAGATTAAATGAAAAGAAAGCCTAATTCAAAGCTTCTTCTCATGCTTTTAAGCTCTACAGAAGCTTATTTTTCCAAATAAACGAACACAGTTAAAGTTATTGTTTTATTGATTTTTGTATAATGTAATAAAGAATTATTTGAGTAAAAAAATTGATTTGCGTTATAACCGGAATTGTCTGTGTGGTTAAGTTCGCATGCTGGAAAACATAGGCAATCTATTCCGTGACCTGCTTCATTTTTGGTCATCGATTCGTTTTGGGCTTACCCATCTTTCTGAATGTCTTGATAAGCAGTGTGATATTAAAGACTGAATAACATGTGAATATATAATATAAGACGGGATACGCCCAATCAGTCGAGGATACCACAAATTAAGTATTAAGTTAGTTTATTTTTCAACTTTTTAACATCTATCTTGCTACTTTATAAAATTAAGTTATAATGTTTTGTGCAAATTCAAAATCAAGTAAGTTTCACTAATTTGTTTTAAGTGCTCCTATAAAAAAAAAGTCTACTTATTTTTAAAAATTATTATAAAAGTCTACTTATTAAACTAAACCCACGGGACGATCAGCACAAAATAAGATAGGAGGCGTATGGCCAGAATACTTAAGCCTTATTTCGCGAGGCGAGTAGCGGGCATACGGTAGAAGTGGCTGGCCCGCATAAAACAATGGCCAGTAGCTGTACTCGGCTCGATGTTTACATAAATAGTTGGTAAATAGAGAATAAATAGCTGACAGTTGCACGCGAGGCACTTTGCGAATTGATTAGTTTATTGCGCATACAGTTGTGTAAATGTCAGCAACTGACCTGTAATGTACTGGAGGGCAAGGCGAATGGACAGTAAAAACAAGAATTGTCGAAGTACCTGGCATGTCAGTTGCTGACCGACTCGGTTATACAGTAACTTACCTGATGTGTTCTCACAATGACAGTAGCTGTACAACAGTAACTGACCACCCGAACTCGCACCATGTAAACAAGACATTAGATCTCCTACGAGTTAGAACTAGGCTTCACAATAGTCTCAAACATACATAGATGTTTCCTACAACACTGAGGAATCTAGCAAAGATTGTAACAACCAATTCATATATATTCCTCTTGCTTAAAGCGGATCATAGCAGTCTTGAGTAGGATTCAATCCTTGCCCTAGCGTTTTGTTCCTAGAGCCTGGCGTGTTATCTATTAAGTTTTGTTAGATAATTTATCAAGCATCTTGAGAATATGGGCGGGTTGGCTGCCAAGTGGTGTTAGGCACAAAAATTGAAAAATAACAGCTACTGTCATTGTGTGAACACACCAGGTAAGTTACTGTATAACCGAGTCGGTCAGCAACTGGCATGCCAGTTACTTCAACAATTCTTGTTTTTACTGGCCATTCGCCTTCTCCCCAGTACGTTACAGGTCAGTTGCTGACATATTTTACACAACTGTATGCACAATAAACTAATCAATTTGCAAAGTGCCTTGCATGCAACTTGCAACTATTTATCCCAATGTAAACATCGAGCCGAGTGTTAGACATTAACATGCAGATGTTTATAGCCGGCAAGTGGCGTGGGTCATTTCAATAGTCCGTACAGATAGGACTGAATGTAATTACACTGAACGAATCTCGCCTTGGCAATCAAGTGGTATTAAAGACCATTCTTCAATTTTTGTGACTTACATCACTTGGCAGCCAACCCGCTCATAAGTCGGTGTGTTTAAATGATGAAAATAGCAGCAATATTAATTAAGAAAGATTAATATTTCCAATAATTAAACATTGACATAATTTCTATTTTGTTAATAAGAAACAAATCTCTAGAACTGCTTCAAAAAGAGATCCTTAAGATTAAAGAAAAGTCTTTTGATTTCAAATATTAGCAGGACTTAATAAGTTCCTCCCCCCATTTTTTTGTTGAAAGCTGAACTACAGTATTTTCAGAATTCATTTATTGAAATATTTCATTATTCTATTTTAATATGTATATATTATTAAAATTTTCATTGTGGAATAAATTTTAATGATTAAAATAAATAATAATACATTTTTTTTGTTGGAGAAATTAAGATGGCAGTGATCAATGGCCGCGTTATAAGTTGATGACGTCTGTCACGCTCTTTCCTTGTGAGTTAGGTTTGCTAGCTATTTGAACTATGGCTGTTGGCAAAAATAAAGGATTATCGAAAGGAGGAAAGAAAGGCGTAAAAAAGAAGGTGTACGTAGTTGTTAAAATTTATTTGTTAAAAAACGTTAATGGTTTGATTGCATTAATATTTTTGGATATAGAAGTTGCCTGTTAACCTTCCCTGCATGCGATGTCAATAAGTTGCTTATAATTGTTTGTTTAAATAATAAGTTTGAAGCGATCGCTGCAATTTTTATTTGTCGTTTAATATCTCTTGTGCATATATTTTAACAAATAACAGTTAATATTTTGTTGTTTTCAGTGTGGACCCTTTTACTAGAAAAGATTGGTATGATGTTAAGGCTCCGTCTATGTTCACAACACGCCAGATTGGAAAAACCCTTGTAAATCGTACCCAGGGAACAAGTGAGTATACTGTTCAATGAATTATTATTTATAATTTTTAGAATTGTATAAGTCAGAGGAAATAGGATTTTAATATTATCTCTCAAATATTTTTCTAATTTGGTTCAAAACATTGCAGAAATTGCTTCTGAGGGTTTGAAGGGGCGTGTGTTTGAAGTATCACTTGCCGACTTGCAAAATGATACTGACGCTGAGAGGTCCTACAGGAAATTTCGACTTATTGCTGAAGATGTACAGGCAAGGAATGTTCTTACCAATTTTCATGGCATGGACCTAACTACGGACAAACTGCGAAGCATGGTGAAAAAATGGCAGGTAATTAAAATTGTATATGACATAATATACAACCAACAAACATGAGTGTAATAGAAACATTACATGAAGTGAACTCTTTAAACGAACTTGGTGAATTTACTCTGACGATAGATAAAACCCGAAACCGGTCAGGAATAAAAGCAATATGCATGCTATGACGGATAAAATATCAGAAATTAAAAGAGTATTTTTTTTTTTATCTTAATTTAAGATAAATTGGTGATGAAAAGTTTTTTATTTGATTACTCCATGAGAATGAACTGCTATGGTGTAGTTTTTCGAAATCAAATTCTTCCCGGTACTACATGTTTTGAATCATGAAATACTTGGGTATTCGTTTGATATCGCTGTTTGGGGTCTACGGGGGCAGGCCTAAAGTTAAAATTAAGGCCAGCCTAGGGAAGTACGCCACGGTCTTTCAGGCTGAAGTCGTGGCGTTACAATTCTGCGCTAGGGAGATTATAAGCCAAAGGATAGTGGGTAGAAGAGTGACCATATACTCCGACAGCCAGGCAGCCCTGAAGGCACTTTCCTCACACCAAATAGTCTCAAGACTGGTGTGGGACTGCCTACTTGCCCTCACCGAGGTGGGTACTCGGAATAAACTGACACTCGCTGGGTACCGGGACATGCGGGGTTCCTGGGCAATGAGAGGGCAGATGCCCTAGCGAGGGAGGGCTCGCAGGATACTTTCTTAGGCCCCGAACCCTTTCTGCGGCTTGTCCAGGAGCCTCATTCTAACTTCTATCAGGGGCTGGATAGAAGATCAGCGTTTCCGTTGGTGGGAGGGAACACCAGGACAGAGACAGGCAAAGCTCTTCATTAAAAGACATTTGCCAAAATTTACCAAAGACCTACTGAGCCAGACCCGAAGGGATATAAGGTTAATTGTGGGTCTACTAACAGGGCATTGTAGGCTGAATAGACACATGCACCACCTACAACTTGCGGATAGTGCAGTATGCCGATTCTGCAAGGTAGAGGAGGAGACCCCGGCGCACTCACAAAGGATGTTCTGTCCTCCCAGAATGTATTTGGCCATTTTGAGATAGAATTTTTTTTTCTTCCGTGAGCTCTGGCAATAAAGCTTTATTGTGAAGGCCATTTTACTTTGTCGGTTCCAGTCTTTATAAAATAAGGTCAATTTATTGCAAAACTTCTAATCTGAAAGGGAAGACCTTAACATATTTACGAAACAGACGTAAGGAGAGAAACATTGTTAACTGAAATTTAAGGTTACGATTAGGGAAGGTCGTGTGATGGTTTCGCCTCATATTTTTTTCCCTTATTGTTTGCTTCAAGAAGAAGAATTTTGATTGTATCAAATGTTTAAAAATAAGTTTTCATTAGAAATACATGCCCTTGTGATCGAAGATATTTCTTTCCCTGTTATGTATGAGTAAAAGAATGAGAGATTAACTTGAAACGAAAAATATAAATGAACTTTCTGAAAATCAACCAAAGTGCAACTTTGCGGTTCGAGTCTTTTGCGGTTTTCTTGAAAAATAACTCGCAACAACTTCGCAAACTAACTACACAAATTAAAGCTGTTCCTTTTTTTCTGAAACATTTTTTAAGAAAAAGGATCATTGAAGGGGAATGCTATTAGGTGCAACGTTGACATTAGATGAATGAGTACCAAATTGGCAGAAAATCCGTTAACTAAAAGAATTTACAGAATAGTTTTTTAATTTTGTCGATGACTTTCATAAATTTGGAATGTTGGCTGCATTGTTTTAAATCTATAATAATTTTAGTAAGAGAAAGTCATATTGAGTATTCTTACCCCAGGTTTGTAGACATTGCGTTTATTTCTGTAAATTGTGAATTATTTATAAACCTTTGCCTCAACCCGCTCGATTCATCCTTTCCCTATTTTTTTTTTCCGCATCAGCTGCAATGGCTATTAGCGCTAAAACTCTATACATAATAAATGTCTCACGCGTATATAATACATTCTGGGTATATTCCAAGACCTTCTTTATATCCCTGAAGTCTTTGCCACTGGTGTACCCACCTATCTAAATTGCCTACATTATCATCCTCCTCCACTTCTGATCCATTCTCCTACACACTCATTCTCATCTGCAAACATACAACTCAAACAACCTCGCCCCGAACGGAAAATCCAGTGAATACACACACCGAACATTCACTCACCATACACCCATATACAATTGGGAAGCAGAGCACTGTAGTACTCTTCCACTTCCAAACGACCCACGCCCTCCAAACATATTCTAAAAACGTTGTCCGTATACACATAAGTATACTCTTATTATCTAAAAAATGACTGCACATCATATCCATATAGAAGAATAAAATATAATAGAACAGTCTAATATCTGATATATTCGACAATATGCTTCATCACCTTTTCCTATTTGTTTCTATATTGAATTAATTGACTTTAGTTTTTTATTGTAGACATTAATTGAAGCCAATGTTGACGTAAGAACAACTGATGGTTATCTACTGAGGGTTTTCTGCATCGGCTTTACAAACAAAGATCAACTTTCACAAAGGAAAACTTGCTATGCTCAACATACACAGGTGAGTGAAGCTTTAATCTAGTGCAAGTGCAAATCTATCTATCTGATTAGTGTAGGAATTAGAAAAAAATTAACACAATCTAATCCCATTCTTTTCCTGTTATTTATAATTGGTCAATAATGTAGAAAGCTTTCTGCTATAATGAGGCGAACCAGAGAACTATATCTGAATTTATTGGATTGTAGGTCAGGCAAATTAGAAGGAAAATGGTTGACAATATTACCAGCAGTATTTCTAATAGTGATCTTCGTGTGGTTGTCAACAAACTCATTCCAGATTCCATAGCAAAGGATATTGAAAAAGCCTGTCAAGGAATATATCCACTGCATGATGTTTATATCAGAAAGGTTAGTATATTAAACAGATAGTAATTTTTTTTTTACTATTAGTAGTAAAAAAAATACTATTAATTGGCAGCGGGGAAAGAAGAAAAGTTTATCTTTTGCCGTTTCGGACTATCAAGGAGAGGACCGGAAGTGGTTTTTTTTTTGTCGTTATACTTGTATCGTAATAGTACAAAAGAAACTTAGCCTTTTCTATTTTTTTTTTTATTTAAGGCGCTTTAACATCTATGGTCATTAGCGCCTGGAGCCTTCTCAGTGCACTTCGGGCCTTCGGACAGTGTTCTCCTGCTACAGACAACACTGTCCATCACCGAACAGTGAGCTGTAGAGGCTTCTAGGAAGAAAAAATCTAAGGGTAGCACTGGACTCGAACCTGGCACCTCCGCGAGGGAGCCCAACGCGCTAACCACTTAGCTAATCCCTCCCCAACTTAGCCTATTATTTCTAATTCTTTTTCAATTCAACTTAACTTTTATCTAAATTTTAATCTGAACAAATTTTGAATATTTATTAATAAAGTTTAAATAGTTAATTAAGTTGTTAATTGTATATTATTGTTTTTAATTATCTTTATTGTTTGTTAAATCAAAGTTGTTTATTGTTAGTTTTTTTCTAATGCCATCCGTTAATGGTGAATTTCAGGTTAAGGTATTGAAGAAACCAAGGTTTGAACTAAGCAAACTTCTGGAACTTCATGGCGATGGAAAGGGTTCTGATGAACCAGGAGCTAAAGTCTCAAGACCAGAGGCTTATGAACCTCCAGTTCAAGAATCTGTTTAAGATTGTTTACTTTGTTTATAAAAATAAAAATAAAGTGATAGTCACTTTTTATATCTTGACTTTTAATTATCCCAATTTATTTTGAAAAATTTTGTTCATTATCCCTTATTTACCAGAATAACCAAGTAAATATTTTAGTTTAATAATTCACAGCGTCAGTAGTGTTTCTTATTTTTGTTGTTTCTGACCGGTTTTGGATTCTCAACCATTGTTAAGGTGCAGTGTTATTTGGTCAGTACATTGACGGGAACCTGGCCAGTTCACTGATCGGGTGTTTACATGAGAGAAGTAAATTGTCACTATTTTCACTGACAAATGCTCTGCCAATGCTCTTGTGACGTTATGCGTCAGTGACACTGCCCTCTGTTCAGCGGAAAGACTGGCAATTACCTTAAGGTATTTGGCAACGGTGGGAACAGGGGTGTACAATGATTGTTTACCACGCTTTTGCCAATTACTTTTGCAATGTCTTTTACATTTTTTGCGTATTTACAGGGGACAGTTTCCACTCTTTAATGTATTTGTTCAGTGCGCCAGTGTGCACTATATCTCAAATAATTTCAGAAGTGTGCTGTGCAATATATAGTACCCTGAAGACTGAATATTTATAGGTAAAAAGATTATGGGCATTTCACGTTCTTTAATAAGCATGTTAAGAGAATGAAGTATCTTTGGGTACAGATGAAATCCATTATAGTGGACCTCATTAGTAGTTCATTAGTAGTTTCATGTATTAATTATTCTACTTTTTAACTCCTCTAATGATTACCTGCACAATCCCACACTGTATGCTTAGAAATAAAGAAAAACCGGGACATTGAATAGTATTTCATTCATTTTAAAAAGAACGTATCGTTCGTTTGGTGCTGAACTATCATAAGTTTATTTGGGGTTTATTATGCAGTCTTAACTTATTTACATTTGTCCTCAATTTCGTATTAGTGAGAGAGTCTAAATTTTAAAAAAATATGTTGTGAAACACTCACACAACTTTCTCTTACTCCAGTTCTCAAAATTATAATTAACAAATTTTATAGTTACTGTACCAAATTTAATGAAATTCTTCGAAAACTGTTCAGTAAAAGCGCACTTCCGGTTTACTAATTCTCTTGAAACTCGGAATTTTGGTCATCTATTTATTTGTAATTTATTTTGTTTGAATGGTAGAATTGTATAATCAACTATGATAGCACTTTAGAGAAAAACATAACCCCACCCCTTCCCTAAAAGTGCCCTTAAATGAATTTTCCCAGAGAAATGTTATAAATAAAACTTATAGATCTTTGTAAGTTTAGTTGATATACCAAGTTTAAAGAAAATCGTCGTAGCCAGTTTTGAGAAAAACGCAAAAAAGTAAAAAAACCAACTATAAAGTGGTACTTCCGGTTGGGGAATTTTGACAAATAATGTACTGTCAGATCCCATGGTGATACCTAAACGGAATATCAAGTTTTGACTTTCTACGGTTTTTAGTTTTTGAGCTATGCTGACACTGCAAGTATAATTATATCCTCCATTCCCCTATCTACCAGATGATGCGGGCAGCAAACCAGATTGACTTGGATATGTTTAATATGGACATTCCAGAACTTTGTTAATAAAGTTAAAAGTATATTATACTTTTGATTAATCAAATATTAGACAATAAGTATATTTTACTTAGAATAAAATTTAACCTACTATTTGTTTTTATGCAGTATGTTTATAGTATTTGTGTAATTATAGTATTTATATGTATATAGTTTATATTGTGAAAAGCTTTGTTTGTTTGTTTTTTATATATAATTTTTATATTTTTAGTTTAAACTTGTAAACTAGATCACTGATCCGTATTTTGAATTAAAAAAAAAAAAAAGCTTTGAAAGTGACCTTAACATATCCAAGTCCAAATTCCTGAAGAAAAGTCTGTGAAAATTGCTCCTACAAAAACCTTCGTAGACAGGTGATCAAATAGGCTTAACCGTCACTAGACACATAGCATGGCGTTGGACAAGTATTTCGTCAAATTTTCCAGGTATGAAAAGCTTCACGTATAAAATTCGATATCTATGCTTGGCGAGTTGTTAATATCTAACAGGAAATCTTAAACAAGGCTGACAGTGAGATATTGCTCTGTCTTTCACAGAAGTTGTCTCCATTTGCTGGGTCATTGATTTTTGTTTTTAGGAAACATGATCATCTATATAATAAGGCTTATTATGGCTAGATCCTTATTTTTGTAGAATTTGCGAGACAGAAAAGAGAAAACACCCGTTCATTTTATGATATATGTGTTAGAGTTGCAAGAAGATTAGGTTCAGAACCTTTGGGTCGAAAAATGGGTGACTGTAAAAGAGCATAAAGCTGTTTCTTCTATAGAATGCTTGTCGATTTATTCGGAGATGGCATGGACATGAGTCTGAGTTTTTGATCTAGACCCGGCTTGTAATTGCTTTTTCTTTGGATAATTATGTGGACCCAGATGGGCTTAGCATAGTACAACATTGGTCAATAATAACAACCGAATGTTATTGATCGTTTATGCACTTTTTACTAAATAATATTATTTCTTTTGTTTTACAATTTTAGAAACACAATTGCTTGATTTTTAATGACCCTAAATTTCAATTTTGATAATTACTGAAATAATTTGGTCACTACTATGGAATTTTGAAATCTGATTTATAATCTTTCATTATAGTGATGGAATGAAAATTGAGTCAATTTGGAAACTATATATCAACTTTGAAAAAAATTGTTAAACATTAAGATAAGCTGAAAAAAGAAGTACATAAACAAATAAATAAATCATTATTAATTTAAATAAACTATTTAATGTACATACATTAGATTTATTTGTTCGTTACACAATAGATAATCGTTTTAAATCTATTCTTGGTGAATATAATGAAAAGATGTATAGCAAATAGCTCAACCAATATAGAAATGACAAATATAAAATAAATAAATAGAAATAACCATTGTAGTTATGATATTAATTAATCCGATCATATTTCAAAATCAATTATAGAATGATCATCGATTGATTTGAAACCAATTTAAAAATCGTTATTTTTCGGTCAATAAAAATATAGAAAAAATACTTTTTAAGCTGTAATTTATGTTTAATGAAACATAATAGTAAGTACCTGGGTACTGAGGAAAAAAAAAACCCTTGTCATAATCACGCCATATTGAATTAGTGGATTACAGTTGACCCAATTATGCATTCAGTTGACCTTATTAATTTTTTTTTTATGTAGTATTTCAAATTAAAAAAAAAAGATCATAGTAATCTATTTTTTATTTTATTATGAAGTTGAAATACTATTTTTCTGATGGAATAATTGATTCTGAACTATTACTGTTAAATAGTAAGTTTTACCTGAATTTGGTATCCATTTGACCTAGTTTATTTCATTTAGTAATCAACCGATAATAATAATATTCTTACATATTTTTAATACTTAGTGTTTATTTAATAATTTGTGAAATAAATTATTATTTTTGATTATTAATTTATCCAAAATATAATGAGTAAATTGTACTTACATATAGAATTGGTGTTCAGCGGAGCTGATGACGGCAACGGAAAGATCGAGACTGGATAAGTGGTCAGCCAACGGCTCTGTAATCATCTCTTGATATTTTTAAAAAAATTCACAGAAATAATATAAAACTGTGTTAATAATTTATTAATTTTTATATAAATATTGCTTTTAAAATAAATTAGAAGAAAAATAAAATTTTGGGTTTTAACAAATTAAAATATTAATTTTTCCCAGGTCTTGGGCTTTTCGAAAAACGCCATTTTTTTTTTTTAGATGTCCCAATTCAGAGAATAGCTTTTTAATGATTTAATTACCTGGGAAATATAATTTTTAATAATTTTAAGATGAAAAATACTATTGTTAAATTACTAATACGATATTTTCAATTAAAATTCTGGAATGTGTGTATATTGGAGCAGTTTAGACGATAAGAATTTGTTTCATGTTTTTTTTTTTTTTAATTAAGCAACATTCTATGGTGAATGATACTTTATGTGCATATTTGAAGAAAATTAATATCTTTTACTCAAGGTATGGAGATATTTCAATAGTGTTTGGATAGCTTTTTCATAATAATTGATCCGTAACTATCTGAATATCTTCAAACTGAGATACTTAGCCTCACATTTAAAGGTTGATCTAATTGAAGTTTAAATTTTATCTAACTGGTGGTTTCTAGGCATTAATAAATTACCTGATTATTTATCCTGAAGTTTCAAGACTTGGTCAGAAAATGTTCAATCATTTTTCTTTAGTGGCTAAGTTTTGTTACTTCACTATCTTTTTTTATAGAAGTGGAAATCTAAAAATATAATTCAGCAAATTATAATTGCAGATCTATTTAATTGGCTGCTGAGTAGTAATTTTTGTAAAAACTATTGTTCATGATTTTAATGCACAAAATATGTGCTCTTGAGTACTAAGCGCACATTCTGAAAGACTCCTGAGCTGCAATCTTATTGCCAGTATGCGGATTTTAATGAGTGAATTTCTGAGACAATCTCAGCTGGCTAAGAAGCGTAATTTTCTTTATATTGTAATACGTGGTGCAGATTAGTGATGCAGATCTTTGAATAAAGTGATGTAATTTATTTATTTCCGTTATCTTGGCCATTCTTTAGGCCATGTTAACTTTGCATTTTGATTAGAAACAGCTAGCTCTGGGCAATTAAATATTTTATTAAATTCTGGTAGAAAATATTCCGTGGTTGCGAGGTAGAAAAGTTAGATCTTCTTTAAAATGTAGTTTTTGTAACCTTTTATATTATAGAAAATGAGATTTACTATTCCTTTTAAATTCTCTCAGTTAATTAAATATTTTAATAGATGATAGAAATAGACATTTGCATTGGAAATAGAAATGTTTCTGTTATTATATTGAAATAGTTAAGTATGTAGTTAAACCCTCAATACTGGATAAAAATATGGGTTTTTATCCTTCTTAGGCATGTTTCATTTTTCTTTAATTCTGATCGCTTTCGATTTTCCTCCAACGCCTTATTATAACAATTTTTTAAAACTAATAGAATACTGGGGAATGAAAATTGAAACAAATAATTTAACCTTAGATATTATTGATATGTGGCAAACGATTCTTGGAAAAGTGCGCTCCAAATTACTAATAATTAATAAACAAAATTGTATTGATACAGCAAGAAGTTCTACCTCCGGTCGTTTATATAGTAAATTAAATTATGAATTAGATGGTAATAATAAATATTTAAATGACCATATCAATTTTATAGGATATAAATTGGATCTTGAAAGCCAGAGAAAGCTTGTTCTATCTCAATTGTGCACCTTCAAGAGAATTCTCACTGTGTTCTTTATGTAACAAATCTTTACCTGAAGACCTGTATCATTTTTTGTCAGAATGCCCTATATTAAAAGAGTTTCAGCAAATGTATTTTTCAAAAAATGAATTAACGATGCAAGAAACTCTAAAATATTTAAATGGTGACTTCAAATGGAGACCGATTATTAATTACTGCAAAGATGCATGGAGGTATAGAAAAGAACTGATATTAGAATTTAATTTTTAAAATTAAGTAAAATAAGTAAAAATAGCAAACATACAGGTATATTTGATAACAGTATTCAATAAAAATAGTTAATTTTGTTGAACATTAACATGTTAAAAATACATGTAAAATAATAAAATAAATATGTAGTTAAAAAATAGTTAAATATGATAAATGGATAACGTATGTCTTTATTTTGTTTATTGTATTATTTAAATAAGTATTTATTATTTATTCTTTATTTTAAAAGTACTTAATAATTTTTATGGTTGTTTCTCTTTTGTAATTATTAAAAGGAAAATAAAGACTTTCCTTCAACGTCAAAATCCTAGTGATAACATTTTTATAGAGATGTAGAAAGAATTGCCTTCACTCTAATATATAACAGATCTTACAAATTACATAACTCTTTACAGGAAATTATTATCTACAATTTGACTGTTGGAGAAAAAAATCTGCAACTGTTCAGAATTTATTCAAGAAAAGAAGCACTGCCAGGGCGGATAAAATCCCAGTTATCTTGGGTGTTTCTTTTTTTAATGATTTAATTAAAAATAGTATTAGGATATGGAAATTAAATACAGAAACATAATCCATGCACATTGAAGTTGCTTACCTACTTTTAGTGTCTGTAAGGGAAATGATGGTCTTTTATGAAAAGAAAATTGTTAATAATAATATGGGAGCATAACCTAAGCCGATTGAAAGAACAAAGTACTCATTCCTTAAAAAAATCTGTTTTTAATATACGTGTGAAAACGATTGTTCAAGTTGTAGTCTTACGAAAATTCTGTTTCTGGAAGAAAACTTTGTAGTTTTTCAAGTTTCGGTTATGGTAGTTATGACTTTACAGCCTATACAAGATGTGAAGAAAAAGCAATAGAAGTATTCTTTTTTTCGTTTTTTTGACGGTAAAATTGTTAATAAAACTTCGAAATCAGTGTTTGTCAGTTAAGTCACTGCGATTTGGCAGTGATAACTGATCGGTGTTTACACGCAACTGACTGCACTGGCATCTAATAACTCACCAAAAACACTGCCCGTATAAATGCACCTTTAAAGTAAGCCTTATCAGGTTGAAAGCCTCATCTATGGATGAGAATCCGAAACCGACTAGCAGCACCCGCTCTAGCGGTTACGTCGCCCCGGACAAAAAGACAAATTGCCGCCCCTGAAGAATATAAACACTACCGATCAGAAGTTTGGGATCAGTTAAGAAATTGGGCCTTGAACTACTTCACTATAGTCGATCGTGTCCAATTGATATTCTTAAAGTAGTTCTTAAATCTGCCACGACAAGTCCCTAATAGTTTCGTTCGCTGGAAGTTGAATGACGGCAAATGAAAACCAAGATTTCTGGCTGAAGATTTTATCGATGTAAAGCACTTCACCTCTGAAGATATGCTAAGACTTGTGAAGCTTTTGGATGGTTCTGACATTCCTTTTAACTGGGTGGCTCTTGTGAAAGAAATGTTTTATTCTATAGGAGCGCAGGACATCTGGTAGGCGCAGCATGCGGTCGTGGTCTCTAATAACTTGAAAAATCTTTCTCTATATCAATAAAGTACTTAACTCTTCATATAACATCCACTATAGATTGATATGTCCCTTGGCTAATGGTAGTTCATATGTAAATATTAGGTGCAATATCATTAAAACCAGATTGATAGCCCAAATTAGAGTAGCTAGTGATCGTCACCTCAGGATCTTTTATAATGGAATAGCCCATTTATTTGATCCTAAAAGAGTTGCTTTACTTGTGCGGTGGGCAAAAATGATAATATTATGCACTTTATTTTCGAATGCCCTTATTATAAATGTTTGAGAAGGAAATTATTAAATAGGTATTTACCTTCACACAGTTCTTATGTTTTTGGTAACTTACTAATATACAAAATAAAGAAAAGTTAAACCACTTATTTTATTTTATCTCTGAGGCTTTGGAGGAAAGATATAATAGGTTTGTAAAGGCATTATTTAATACCTACGAGGAGATCCCTCAAACTCCTTCCCTAAAATAATTTGTATAAATGAATAAAGTCTATTTAAATCATTGTTAATATCTACTTTATTAATCAAGTATTTAATATTATTTTATTACTTTGAAGATTAAGCTGTAATGTTTCTTCTCGTGACGTTTGTATTTTTTGTTCAGCTTTCAGCAGAAGTCAATCTCTTGCTATAGAAAATGTATAATTTCTTTACGTAATAAATAAATAAATATTGAATGAAATTTCAAGAAATGTTTCAAGCAATTGGACCAGCCATTTCAAGAAATTTTGAAGCTGCTTTCAAAAATATATCAAATATAATATTCAATCAAATACTAACAAATGAAATTAGACCGTAACTTTTATTAACAAGATTTAGATAAAAGTTATTGAATTGTATGTTGGTAGTTACATGTAAATGCTTATAAAAATAATGATTATATAGGATGAATTGCGATTTGAATCTATCCTTCAATAGTCTTAAATTTCTCACTTTAACATTGTCTCATATAATTTTAAGTTATTACATACGATAATATTAATATTCGCAGCCCTCTATAGCTTCCAGCTGAAAAACAAATGTAAAAAATCTGAACCCTCTCATGAAAAAGAAAAGCGGGAAAAGTATCATATCAAGCATTATTCCAGAAAATATTTTGGCAAATAATATGCCACGAATTATCTTAATAGCTTGCCAAAGAAATATAATGTAGAAAAAAGATAAATAAATATTTGAATTTAATTAATATAATTAATATATTCATTTATTTCTAGTTTATAAATGAGGTGTACGCATTTTTTTTAATATAATGTACATCTACGTAATTTTGTCAGTTTTTGTGATTTTCTCCATAAAAACACCGACGAATTTTATTAAATTTGGTATACTAACTAAAAAAGTTTGTCGATTACAATTTTGAAAACCTGAGTGAGTGTTCCACACCAAATTTTTTTCGTTTATAATTAATAAAGTAATTAAAATTAGTATATTTGTAGTTATAAACATGGCCACCAGATAACAACACCTACTGAGAAATCAATTTTATTTATGGTTACATAGTTTGTCAATAGGTGTCGCTACTTCCAAAGATTTTGTTTGGGAGTCCATTACGCTAACCATTCCCGTCCCTTCACAAAGACGCATTTTAAATTTTTTACATCAAAGGATGGCGCTGTGATCGGGTGGCCAATTTTGGAACTACAATTCCATATATCTAGAAGCTTATGCTTTCTAGCGGCAATTATTTTAACTACTACAAATTCTAGATTAAGTAAGTGCTGTTACCTGGCGGTGAATTCAGAAACGTTAATTTTATTACTTTTTAACTATTTTTCTTTTTTTATTTTAACTAAAATATAAAATTTGATTTTTTTTGTTTTGTTTTATAAGAATACAGTACTAATTTTTTAGTATAAACTTCATCTACAACAATTACTTTCTTAAAGCAGTTAGAAAAAAGAAAAATTTTACATTTGTTCCTCAGCTCTATCTTTTTTTGTCTTTTATTAATCATTCAATTATTTGTTAAAGGGGACTAATTGTGACAGTAAAATTAATTAAGTTATTTTCTCTCTTATTAAGTTACACGTGTTCGTTAAATTTAATATCGATTTAAAATATTCTTCCAAATAATTGTGAAGGGTGTTCTATCCCGAGACTTAAATTGTCCTGCAAATTGCCGTCACAAGCATTGCTACTGGATTGATAGAGAGCTTGCTATCACACAATGCAATCTTATTTAGGTAAATAGTATAATCCTCACCTCCTTTATTTATCTGTGTATATGTCCACTAACCGCTTATTTGCAAATGAATTATACAATAAAGGAATGAAGGGTGATTGTTTTATACCAGTTTTCTTTTTCCTAAGTGGCGACAGTAGACTAAATAAATTTAGGGATGTCAAATCTAGATTATGCAGGAAAATGCAGACTTTGCCATCATTTTGATAGGAACATCCTTTTTATCTTGTACAACCTTTATTTGAATCTTATTTTTCGCATTATTTGCTTGTCTCATAAGTTTTATTTTCGAGACTTCATCAGTCATCAGTTATTGTAGTGGTATATTAGAGAAAAGGATATTGCTAATCAGTTATTTTAGTGATACTTTAGAGAACAGCATATTGCTATTGTTCCTTTAGAAAAATGTGGCAAATAAAAGTGATAAGAATTTATATGTATAGATAGTATTCAACGTTTAAAGAAAATCGTTGCAGCCAATTTCGAGAAAATCACGAAAAAGTGAAGAGATAAAACATTCAGTAAATTT